>JWHW01053632.1:46249-61880 GCA_000931545.1 Papilio glaucus | reverse complement strand
TGTTACCACAGTGTGTGGTGGAGATTCTGGCGGGCCTGTCATTCATGCGTCAGGCATAGTTGCTGTTTTATCCGCAGGTGAAGCTTTCAAATATTGCTTTGATGACACTGCAAATGAACTTCTGGACCTTGCGGGAATCGTTTCCCCTTTAGGTCCTGTCATGGAATGGATTGTCAGTTACGTTACAAGATAAATGTCTTTCAAATATTTTGAGTTATAATCCTATTTTTATATAATTCTGAATCCAGTGACAATCGTTTCATAATCCTAACTTTAACCTATTATAAATGCAAAAGTAAGAATGTTTGTTTGTTTGTTACGCCTAAACGACTCGAACGAGTATCATGAAATATTTGCCCATTCAATGTCAAGTACAAAAAAGGACATAGGGTACCTTTGATCCTGGAAAAAAGTCCCGATAGGTAGAAAAAGATAATCAGTTGCCATGGTAATGTCGTATTGTCTGACACAAAAGCCGTTTTGTTTTTGATATATTTATCTAAAATTTCAAGTAACTTCACGCGGAATCAAGATCTCTGTAAGAAAAGTAAGAATGAAATCCGCGCCGAGCCACGGACAAAAGCTAATTCAAAGGGCAACTTTTACATTCTAACTAAATTTGTTAACATAATATTTTCTTAATGCATTTAAAAACCCATTTCTAGATATTATTTACTGGGTCTGGTTTTTTTTTTCACTTGAATCTGCTTTTTGCGCCAGTTATTTTGTCCTTACGTTAGGAATTTTGTCATATATTAATTTTAAAAATAAAGCTAGGCAACGCATCTGCTGCTGCACTTGTTTGCTTGTTGCGGGATGCCTATGGACATGGGTCACTTAATATGGTGAACCGCTTGTTCGTTTGCGTTGCATGCTTCTTCCATAAAAAAATGGTGGATATACAATATAAAGTCTATTGTGAAAACAACATCTATTGGGTGAAAAAAATCATTTTAACCAATTCTAATCTTCAATTTTCAACTCTAAGTTAAGTTTTGGTCTCGAGTACTCTACCTCTAAGTACTCACCTCAGGGCATCTAAGTCTATTGCAGGAATGTGCTGGCTCGATCGCCGAAGTACCACGACCTCACAGAATAAGTGTTGGAAATAGAAGTACTTCTGCGTTGTGCTTGATGATTGAGGCCTAATTCTGGTTCTCTTTTCCTTCCCACCCTTTCTAATCGGAAGAGAATGAGGATTTGATGGATGCGGTTATGGACAGGAAATATCCTTTTTTCTTTTAATTGACAGAGAAGGGGATAAACTCCCCTTCTCTGTCCATTAAAGCTAAACAATGCATCTGCAACTTATTAGTTTGCTAGCAGATAGCGGTAGGGTAGCGGTTACTTAATATTAGGTCAACCATTTGCTCGTTTGTCACCTATGTCTATGAAAAAAAAACTTCCTTTGCATTTAGTGCTGATGAATGAGATGCCTCAGACCCTCATACATATCCCATCACTCACTCCACTTTTTATATCCTTCTAATTTCCACATAAGATTAGTAACTCAGTAACTCGTGTCTCTGTTGTGTCAACAGCTATCGGAAGTTACATAACGTCAGGGTACCATCTTCCTCGTTTGTCTCCTTTTATTAGATAAGAAAATAACCATCCCGCGACTGTACCGGCTTAGCCGTTAAAATACCACGACTTCACAGAAGATAATGAAGTAACAATAAATGACCACGACCTCACAGAAGATAATAAAGTAATAGAAATAATAAATGGCGTGAAGTAGATGATTTTTTTATGAGTAGCTGGAGACCCAAATCCAATACTCCTCACCTTCCGACCCTTTCCTCCCCTCTACCCATACTTTTCTTATCATAAATAGGCTGGAGAGTGTGTGAGTAGGAAATGTCTTCTTCCGATATATCCCCTCCGCTGTTCAAAATAAAGATAGGCAACACATCTGAACCTCTTTGGCTGGGGATGCCTATGACATCAGGTGAGCCCCTTGTTTGTATGCGACGACTACTGCCATAAAAATACTGAGATTTTAAAAATCAACAATACTTTCTATAGAAAGAAGGTTTGTTCCTTTTAGTCTGATATATACTCAAAATTCGTTACTTTATTCACTCTATCGATAAGAATATATGCAATACGAATTCAATTTTGAGATTATACGTTATTTCTTCTACCTTATATTACGTTTTCAAACTCAGTCAAATATGTCGTTAACATATTTCGTGTTATCTCAAACATTGCATTTTGTGTTAGCTTTAAACACAATTTCGGAACCTCGTACTCGTGTTACGCCTTTCAAAGCAAAGAGTAAAATTTAACATATTTTATATTGCTTAATCGATATTTTAAATAAAACATAATATTTGAAAAAATATCCGAAAAAATTGTAGCACAGATCGACTTGTAGAAGACGTCTGAAACCATGAAGTCTATCCTTTACATGAAAATCTTAAAATATAGGATCAGTTCAAATAATATTTAAGCAACTTAAAAAAATGAACTTTAAAACCTCGTTTAAAGATAATTAACAACGTCTGAACCTAGTTTTCTTGTTTTGTTTTTCAGTTATCGCAAAAATTTGTTACCTGAAACCGGACACTGGGCCGTGCAGGGCAGATATCGCGATGTATTATTTCAGTCCTGAAACCGGTGACTGTCCGCGCTTCAGCTGGGGAGGCTGCCAGGGTAACGGTAACAGGTTCGACACCAAGCAGGACTGCATTTCCACATGCTTAAGCCAACCAGATAGGCAAAGTGAGTTTTTATTGATATTTTTATCGGATACAAGCTGAGCTACGTAGTTCCTCCACCGTACAATTTAATTTAAACGACGATTTTCCAGCCCAAGCTGAAACCTATTTAATACGATTGATCATATAAGTATGAGTTCAACTTACATTGGAATACAAATATTTCTTCAAATGAACTATCATATCCTATTTTAGACCTTTGTTACGAATTTACAAAAATTTCTTAGTGCTCGCCTATGTAATAACAGAAATCTACGTGCAAAATTTCAATTCTCTAGGGCCAGTACCTAGTTTGGGCTATGCGGTGATATATCTATCAGTCAGTTTATTCTTTTATATTTATATAGATGATAGATAAAATATCAATAGATAAACGTGTATTTCTTATATCAGAATAAAAGTCAAGGATAGAACCATTTCCTATTCTTAAACTAGTAACAATAACTTCCCAATCTTAATTTTACGCCATGCTATAGAAGCAACAATAATTAATTTAAAAAACTAAAAAACCCGACTGACTGTTTAACATTCGCGGCATTACCATATCTGCGACAATCCAAGGAACATTACGAAGCCAATGTCCCCTTACTCTTCAAAATCTTTCAAGCCGTTTAAGCCACAGGAGGTTACAATTGGTACAAAATTGTTCATAACAAGACTAGCCACTTAAATGGCTTAATTCTTTGAATAAATTTTCTTATTATTTATAAATTTATAATAATATTTTATCAGGTACACGGCCGCCTTATTGTTCCCTTACGTTTGATTACGGTTTTTGTTTTGGCGCCGTACCACGTTGGTATTTCGATCCTCGGTGGAAAGTGTGTAAGCAAACCATATACTCGGGTTGTGGCGGAAACAAAAATAACTTTTACTCTCTGCCCCAGGTACGTATACATTAATCAAATGAAACAAAATCTGTCACCAAGTAAGATCCATCTTAAATTAGCCATACTTTAATGTGGGCAGGGCACATTGCTTGTTAATAGTGTATAACTTTCGTGGTTTCGAAAACCCTTTGTTGAACGTGCGATAAACCCTGCCTGGTATGCTTCACTTACTATATGACCTAAATGTTCACGGAAACTCAATTTATCATCAAAAATAACTTCAAGATCTCTGATTACGGTTTTGCGTTGAAGTGTGTAACCGTCTTTATACAAAAGTTCCAATTTGTTACGTTTGGAATTTCACATTTGTTTCTCGCCGAAATACCAAATTACAAAGATTTTCAATTCAGAAAACGAACCGAACTCGACATTACTCATGCTGAAATTCGTGATCTCGACAGATCATATGTTAAAAATCAATTATATATTGTAATATGTTTTCATAACTTTCAGTGTGATTCAATATGTCGCTTCGGTCAAGGAAGGATAAAGGAAAAGAAGGAGATGGTGGGTGATCCGAAGAAAGTGTTGATTATCAATCCTACGGGCGCTACAAGAGCCAGAGGCAATAAACGTTAAATAAGTAATGAAATATTATTATTAGTAATTACTTTTCTACTTGTATTTGATTTAAGAATAATAAAGTTTGTTTATTTTTAATTTCCTTCTTCCAATTTAACAATCAAAAGTCGCGGTTCTTCTACTTTATCAACGTTCAGTTATTTCTATATAGATATGAAAACATTCAGCATTTCACTCAGTGTGAAGTGATAGACAATACACTTAGGGTGCTACATTTCTAGCCTGCATACTATATTGTCTAGAATATACTGCTTACGATTAAGTACCCCGAGGTAGTTGTGATATTGTGCAATAGTATTATTATTATAATTTTAAAAGGTGGCAAACGAATAATTGGTTCACCTTGTAATGTATGGAGGTACATCTAAATTATATAGGATTACCGCAGTGAACGATTCAATTATTGTAAGCAGTCCGGAATAAACTGTGCTACCGTAAACTTCGTCTCATTTCGCTCCCCAGGACTTACACTACACACCTGAAATTAAGTGAACGGTATCTCGCAATAAGCAAATGAGCAGATCCGTTGGATTCCATTAATCGACAGAGAAGGGGGAAAGGCAGAAAAAAGGATATTTCCCTTTCCTATCCACCCCCTCCCCTATTGGTAGAAAAGGATAAGAAGAGGAACAGGATTGTAATTGGGCCTTTAGGACATCGTTCATCAAACGAATCCAAACAGAATCTACTTCACTCCTCAGTTCAATATTATCCAACAGAATTATAATATGTCCTAAACACATGATAACTTAAACTAGTTAACATACACCATTTTATAACTAAAATGGTCAGCTGAGATGTTGACTATAATAACCAATAGATAATTCAAGAAGTATCAATTGAGGATGACGATTGATTAAAATAATGATACAAATTTTAAACATCTTTTATAATTTTAATAAAATGTAAAAACCTCACATTTGGTAAAAATATCACAATTATTAGCCTTTCCACCCTTACACCATAAAGTATGTGTATACAATGTTGTAAAATAAATTACGTTGAGGTATTGAGAGTCTCCAAAAAGTTTGAATATATTTGTTCTGAACTGAAAGAAAAAAGTAAACAGATGTTATATTTATCTTCATTTATGTACAGTCTGGTCTTTAACTTCATTGTTCGAGTTGCATATCTATTAATATTCAATCCCTGAATTCGTTCCTTATTAGCGGTACTAAAGGTGGTAATAATACAGGATGTTTTTTTTTTCTAAATCAATGTGTCCGAGCCCGATACTCCTGTATTTTTCGCTATTCCTTGTAGTTTCCGATTTCTACATGCACGCCCACCTCAAAAATTCACCCTGTACATATATTCTGATGACCGATTTTAATGAAATTTTTGTATGTGATCAAGTTTTGAAGATTGTTAAGATTCACAATTGGACTCATCGAGTTCCAGAATCAGTTAAGTTTTGTTTAATTACGAAAAATCTTTAGGGGAACCCGCTAGTATCAAGCAAGCCAACCTTCATGCAAGGCAATGTATGATAGGTTCGATAAAAGCTATAAAATGCCTATATTATCCGTTAGATAGATATCATTGGTTGGCATTGAAGAAGACATATGGATAAAAGAAGGCAATAAATACATGGATTATGATAGCAACGATCAACGATACGATAGTCTTGGCAGTGATCAATTTATATTTGAGGACTTTATTATTCAAGATATCCCTCTCATTGTTATTTTTTTTAAAGCAGTAATAGACGATCTCTAAACTGGAATTTGAGTCGGGCTTATACTCACGTGCCATTGCTGACAGACTTCATAAGTTTAAAAACATAACTCGGACACACATCGGGATGCATGAATCGGGCATGGAAGAGGGTTCCTTGACAGAGACAGTACAATATTACCGGCAGAGGAATGTTATCCGGCAATATATTCTGTTCATAAAGTGTCGTTGAATATAACTGTAAAATAATATACTTTATAATGTGGTGAGTGGTAGTGATAGGGAAACTCCCAGGAGAACATTATCGATCAGATTAATGACATACTACAGAAAGGAGATATAAGGAGTATATAACCGACGAGCAAGTATGCGTAGATGTGTTGATGAATCGAGAGAATTGGGTCAACATCACGCCAAATGGAAATCTGTGCCTTCCGCGTTACAGGCGTGAGCCCATATTTATTAATATGGTACTTTTTAAATTAATTAATCAGATGTATGTTACATATTACTTTTACAGAAATTTTAAGGTTCATCAACATGTCGAAAATCGGATGTTCGAGTACTCTATAGAAGTTTTCACTATTTTGTTTCTACAGGCGCAAAAGTAAGCGTTGTTTTTGTGGCTTCTTTTATATATTAATTTTATTGCGACATATTTTTTTTTGTATGGTGTTACGCGAATAGCTCACTAAGACTGTAATCTGTGCCAATGTGTATTATAATATGAAAATTATATTTCTTTTAACGAAAACGTACCTTAAACGCCCCAGTTAAGGAAGCTATCGCAAAGCCTAGGCTTGGTTTGAACAAGAAAGACAGTCCGGCAAGGTACCCCGCTGGCAACGCATAGACAGCCGAGTCAACCCCTCGCTTGCGACATAAGTAGCATATCACAGACTGGAACAAAGATTACTTAGGGTTAACGACATTTTGCATATACAGTATGTCCCGAAATTACACGTACAAAGGAAAATCACAGAAGACCAACCAACCAAGAAAATTTGGCCTAAAATGTGACGATTTAACTCAGCCAACTTATATATAACGTTGCATCGGCCAAGGATTCTGTGTTCTTCCGTTGTACACAGTTCTTTCTTGACAGTTCATATACAGGTATAAAGTTCATGTATAAAGTTGGCGATTGTGATATTTATTCCAATGCAATCTAATTAACCTTTAATAATTAATTAAACAGAAATTAAATCGTACTCTGTAAATACCGATATAGCTTCCAAAGAAGAGCGCTAAATTCAAATGTGATCCGCGAATAGAAGACAGTGCCTTCATAGGAGATCTGATTTTTGGTAAAATAGCTTGTGCCAGGCCTACAGCGACACCGATTCCGAAGTACGTAGCTGAACCCTGAAACGAAATATAAGATGACTGTTAAGACATTTTATTATATTACTAGCTGTTTCGCGCGCATTCATGCCTTATTTTCCTTGCTGGATTTGTTTGTTAGATAAATCCAAATAAAAACTACTAATTATAGGTATCATGGGTCAATAACTTGTTACTGTCAAAACATGTAGTTTACCATGGCAACCGAAATTGTAAATGAAGGTTTTACGTATTTTCCTACCGCTAAGGAACAATTTTACCCCATATCATTTTCTGTATCCCTGACAATGTCTGTGCAAAATTCTATGACGATCGGTTAAGTTGAAGACGAACAAACAAACTCAAATTGGCATCTGTAATATTATGTTAAACTAAATTCATGAATTATGATCGAATTTCGATCACTATAAAATAAATAAGACATTTATTCAGATCAGCAATTTACATTGAAAAAAAAATTATAAAGTTAAAAGTGTCCAATACTAAATTACAAAAGTACTGTTATTAAGTTTTTAAATAAATATAGAAATTTTAAATGAATAAGAAAGTCAGTGAGCACTCCTACCTTTAATACATATTTCCAACATTCGTCATCGTGTGGACAGACATTTTTTGATTTGTCTGTATTCCGATTTACTTTTTCAGGGGTGAACAACCTAAAAATAAAAATGTTAACAAAACAGAATATACTCACAATTATCAAAATCTTAATAAATGCAGTTAAAACTCAATGTGTGAGTAAAGCATCACTATGATTTTGAGAGAAATTAATCAAATAGATCGGTCGGCATCGGCTACCTACGCCGCCTTGTCTACGTGGCCGCTATAATAGAAGAGTTAGCCTCATAGGCCATTTGTTCTAAAAGCTATTCGCTCGTTGCCACTTAAGTTTAAAGATATGTACTGATATAATAAGAAGAAAGGCTTTTACAGTGTATAATTTCTAAGAATTATTAAACTATTTATAATATTTCTTATTTCACTATTGTAAAGCTATATTATACAGAATTAATGGGTTTAAAAATCGCGCACGAAAAGCTATTTCATCAATAATTTATCTTCACTTAATTAAAGCACGTTACATTTAATGTAGAGCATAAATACTCGATTTTAATACAATTACGTGAGGTGTGTGATGCTAATTTCGAAGCCTTGTACGGAATTATCAATGCTAAGTAACTCAACCGCATAGCAGGGAACTTAGAATTGTATCCTAACACAATCATTCAATGAAAACCACACACCAATATTGCATGAGCGTAGTTTGAACCATTATGATATTTGCATTCCTAATTACGTACCACAATAGCTGTGTTCTTGTAGCTCTATCTCCCTCTAATCGCATCAAATAGAACAGGGCAGCACTCCCCAACATAAACATAACAGTTTTCTTAGCTGTCGTTATCGACAAATGACCAGATCTTTCCAAACTTCTTAACATGTACTCGATCGTCTAAAAACCATATTAGAATACTCAAATACTAGCGCGAGGAAGTGTCTTAAGAACTAGTTACCAGTACACAATGAAAGTAATAAACGTATGTAATAATAAGTAATAAAATATTAAATATGATATAAAATTGCAAGCAGTAAGTGATTATTTCAAGCAGATTTGAATTTTATTCAATTCTGACAAGATTTCTTTTTAAAAAATCTAAATAAAATTTCTTAGGTAAGCACTCATCAGACAAAACGGAGAATACTTTTATTTCACGACTGTCTTCTGTGAGATCGTGGTATTTTACCGGTCGAGCGGGCACATTCGTGCGACAAATGTTGCTGCTGACTCTTTCTCTGTTAAAATTCCTTTTATTATCAGATTAATTTTATTTCATTCAACAAGCTTGTAAACGGTTAGCAAATTAGAAATAACAAAAGCTAACAAACAATACGACACGTACCAAGCTAGAAAACAAATTGACAATCAATCCTCTTCTACTCGGCGGCTCCAACAGTATACAAACTCCATTTAAAAAATTTGGTAAAAATAAATACGTATAATAATTCATTTTACTACCCAAAAGCCATCTGCAAATCAAACACAAGTATGGTTTTCACAATAGTTATAAAAGCTAATGTATTATATGATCTATGTTTAAAAGAGGAACTATCATTGTTAGAGATAAGAATCGATGGTTATTTTAAACAGCGCTTTTTGATTCAATTGTCAGCAGAGTGCTTATAACACATGGCAATCTAGTGGATTGTTCTTTTCGATCTTATCTTTATTTTTATACTCCAAATCTACTAAATCGATCATAATGAAATTTGGTCTCTAAGTATAATTAGGTCCAACTTAAAAGATAGGATAGTTATTATCTCGATTATTTACCTCAATATTTGTTATTTCAAATTAAATGTCATATTTTTAAAAGTGTCTAATAGATGGCGTTGTAAGTATAGTGATACATTTTAACATAATATTTTGTCATCATCCTTACACGTCACGCGTGTTTTCCTGACTATATATTAGTGCTAGCCCAGCTGGGAGCGGTCGCCAGTTTCATTAAAAATATAATCTATTTCCACTCCATTCATGTCCTGTGCGACTAACAGACAACGTCAGATTTAATGTTATACTATGAGAGGATTGCGAATGTATGTGTAAGGAATATTCAAACACCTACCATACCTAAATAAACAACCAAACGTAACGCAACTGCCGGAAATGAGCGTACCGAGAATCGTCGATCTCATGTAATTTTCGCCCATTTTCATCAGCTCCTTCCTCTTTAATGCTTTTCTGCCACGCATCAGGTTTTGAACCTTAAAGTGTCAACATTTTAATTAAAAATATAACTTCAGTTATTTTACTAATAATGTTAATACATATAATCCTGGGACTCTATTTACACACGGCCATCTGATCCCAAACTAAGCAGAGCTTGTGCTATGGAAACCAGATAACTGATTTACTACGTATACTACTTTTTCTTTCGTAAATACATACTTAAATAGATAATTACACCCTGACTGAGGACAAATAGACATGTTCATGCACACCAATGTCTGTCCTGGGTGGGAATCGAACCCACAACCTGACTGAAAAGCAAATATCTTAGCCACGCCGACCGGCCCGCCATCGAAAACTAAGCCTGGACAAAGTTTATCTTTACCAATAAATATTTCATTAACCAAGCCAACCAAGTATTAAAACTGTAATACGTGTGAAATCAGTTTTAACAGGACGGTTAGACTACCGTCATTTTCATAAGAACGGCCTCTTAACATGGGTAGTCATTATTAACAATTTTAAATTCTGGTACAAATAATGCACTCACGCCCGTAACCCAGAGGGGTAAGCAGAATTATGGATTTTCATTTGGTTATTAATTGATTCAACAACAACAGATCTACTCACCAAATGTATGACCAAATAAAATTTCGCGCTGCCTAAAAATGAATGTTTGTAAGCGGGCAATGTTGAAATGATACAGTTCGAATGCCACGGGTGCAACAATGTCTGGCAGCTGACGTCTCTGCAGTTCTCGTCGAAGAGATGCTTACTTACTTCCACCATAGTTAAATCCTTATTGTCTGAAATGAAGAATTGTTACAGGTTGTTTTTTATCTACATGAAGAAACTGAGTGAGTGCTACGTCAACGCACAGCCCAAGTTCAGTAGCTTTGTTAGTTAGTCGCAAGTTAGCTGCAAAATTTCAAGTCTCTACGCCCAGTGGGCTAGAAACTTGCATCTATGCCCAGTGGCCTAGAGACGTGAAACTTGAGCACTAAGGAAGGATTTTTCGAATTTAAAAATTCCCTAAAGGTCTGTAGTCGGGGATGAAAGTTTATATGGTTACATAATTTTAATCCAACGTATCTTGACCAAAGATCTACATGATCAATAGGGTTCCGCTTAGCCTGGCATATCGTGGGTTAACGGCGGGTGAAACCACTGGACCCAAAAGCCGTTCACCTTCATCAACGTTGATTTCCGTGTGATTCGGTTAACGTTTTTGTTGATATTCCTTTAGTTGTCTGTCAATTTAAAAAAAATCACCTCGAAATACAGGGTAGCGCCACCTACCAGGCTCCAATTGTAAATCTAAACCAACTCCAGATCCGGACCCACACAAACACACACAATTTTTTATCGAAATCAATTCAGCCGTTTCGGAGGACTGTCACATATATTATATATTAAGATTCTTGGAATGATTTACCACAAAATAAACCAGTTACCAAAAAATTTAATGAAATCTAAGGACATTAAAATTAAACATTAATCTTATCAAAATGTCATTTAAATTACATTCAATAATTTTAGTAAATTAAAGATACTATGTAAACAAGACATATGACATTATTTGACTGCACGCTAATTTGTGAATGTCATTGCTAAGGAATATAACAATTTGTCAATGTATTTGTGTAAGGTCAAGTACGTATATAATTAAAAAATATGTCCGCAGTGGGATATACAGAAAAAATATGAAGCAAACCAACCAAAATCCGAAAAAGGAAAAAATCGAACAAAACCAAAGGAAAAAATCTGAAAAAGCGATTTAGGGATACTACCTTTTAACATGGGAATAGAAAGCGATTTAGAGATACGACCTTTGGCAAACACAGAAGTATAAAATACCTTTACTTTAGCGTTACTTGGTGACGTCGTGGTACCAGTGGAGCCTATCAACGCTTTCACCGCCGCGTGCTTTACTCTTTCATAACATTCAGTACAACTATTAAACCATTCCACTCTATTACTCAACCAAACTTTTCTTGATTTATTGAACTGTGAATCCAAGATGTGACATTAAAAAAAAAGAATTTCCAGTTAATTCCACATAGATAAGTTCTAAGTCACTTATCGGTTAAATAATGACTTCAAATGGCAATAAAGTATTGTACGAAGCAAGAACAATACGTTTGATTCAATTCACCGCAACAGTGCTGTGAGACATTGATGTTTATCATAATATTATAAAACTTAAGTCTTTATTAAAATGTTTACAATTAAAAGCAAAACTTAGGGCAGGCGATTTAATTCATCCAAACAAAATTACTGTTAAGTTTACAGTCTACGATTCCATAGTTAGTTGCAATATTCTCCTCTCTCTCATGTCAGTATTTGTTAAACAGGATTCTCTTCAGTGATTGTTTTCATAGAAAATACATTATCCATTATCAGTTTGATTAAAAATACGTAATTTTCGCACAGCAGACGACTGGTTACGTAACAATGACTGCTTCAGCTAAACAGCCCACGCTAATAGCTACAATCTGTTGTATCTGTGTCATTGGCAATTTCAATTAGACTAAGAGCTCGTGCTCACGTGCGCTCTATTTCTTGAGTGTCGATCGTTTATTTGATCCAATCAATGATATAGTGATCCTTTGACATGATGAGGCATTTGTTGTAAGTACGACTTGATTCTAGACCAATCTATTTCATCGGTTGATTGCTTCTTTGCCCGATTTCGACCATTTACAACCTCCCTCTGTATTGACGGCTACATATTGCATAGGCAGAGCTGTATGTTGAATGTTATTTTGTTGTATGTTTGTATGTATGGATGTTTGGAAAAATTTGCTATAACACTGAACGTATTGCTTGACTAAATAAATATTTTCATACTTTATAGAACTTTCCGAAGAAACGCCTCAAATATCAGTCCCTTTGTATCCTTCTTTAGTGGACTTCCACAACCTTAACTGGATCATTGGCCCATTTTGTAGAAGAGTCACGTATGCAACTTTATCCTTTTCGTGTTGGTCATTTTAGACAATCGGTTAACAAAAAATGTTCGAACTATGCCATTAAAGTTTAACAGAAACGGGTACTTGTTTCTGCTGCGGCTCACATCGGTTCGGATTTGATCACGACGAGAAACTCCGAGCATTGTCTGCATTTAATTGTTCTACTGCGTGAAAATGAGTACACGGTTCATTAGGTTTCTTTTAGTGAGCTCGTGTCGCATCCAACTATAGATCTCTTTTGTGTACCCAGCTTTTTTTAAATGCAGCTATGTCGTAACTACTGATATACCGATCTTTGATCGAATGAATTAAATTTTGATTGAAAAGGCAACCAACTTTGTGGTCCTCTTACTATCACTGCATTAGGTCCATAAACGTCACAATTTTATTTCGTAGCATTTTAGTTGTACTTTTTTTATAATAAAATTTAAAATGTATCGAATTTCGAAAAATAACTGGAAACAGCCTTTTATTTATTTGTTTCTTTTTTTGAAATGTAACCTTTTTAATGTCATCAAAACAAACCAGATAAAAATAGTACAGCCAAAGAGTAATAGTACAGCCAAATTACAGGTTTATACATACTGTATGCGAAAAGATTTTTCCCTGACCTAACTAATACTAACGGGTCAATAACAGGTAACGTTATTCGGGCTTTAATCGATTAATCGGGTATTTACCCGATTAATCGATTAACGGTAACTCATTTGAGTTAGTCGGGTAAAATTATGGTTCACCTTGTACTGGTGTTTCATTGCAGTAATGAACTGCAATGGAAGTACATTCATATATATATAAAAAAATAAGTTTTGCACAATGTTCATTAACTTTTGCCCTCGGAAGCCGTTCGCGTAATAAACGATATCGAAATACATAATAATGCGTAATGCGGCCAACAGCGCCTCAAGTACGATGCGTAACTGGTTAGCAAGGTCGACGCGAACTCGGTAATAACCTTTCTTGCAACTCCAATGATTTCCGGCTTGAACTCGAAAGCATTTACAATTAGCAAGATAATGAGCCCTGCTATCTTATAATTGTGAATGAGCAATTCTTGATTTATATACTTTTTTCGTATATGTAACGACTCTGACGATTTCGTAGGTAGATAAAGTTTAATATAGGTGGCTCAATTGACATAATAATTTTTTTTATAAAAAAATATATTTTAATAACTTATATACAGAGGGGAATTATTTCACGAAGCGCCATCTTTTGCATTGTTTTTAAATGCGTCAAATGATAACCTACTGGTACCTCAACATTTCGTTAGATGGCATCAATCTGAAAACCTACGATTTTACGAAGGACAACTCTGGATTACGAGCGCGAATGTTTATTCATTTGTTTTAATATATTCGCTAAAATAGGATCAAATCAACGCCTAAAATTACATTTAATTATTTGATTGAGATCAGCATTGGTATTTATTAGTTTTATAATTTATAAAATTAATAAATACTATAAAATATATAAAAGATATAGGGATCTTTCTCCACTATCCGGGGATAAAATTATTAATTTTAGTAAAAAATTTACCCTTATTTTGTAAATATATTGTTGCGTTGAAAATATAATTATAGAGCAGTCGTTATGAGCGTTATGAGCTTCAAAAATGTTAGGCTGCGACCTGATGTGGCGAATACGCAGCTCGCGAGTTGCACATTCATGGCGCATTCGCCAGATCTGGACGCACCCTTAGAAACTTAATTGACCAACAGTCAAAGAGTATACAGATCGGGAAGTTAATTGCTTTACCTAATAGTAATATATTAAAAAGCCGTTAGCTCGAGCACGAGGTGGCTAGTGTGTGCAGTTTCATAATCGTAGTAGAGAGACCTTTTCCTATTTTGAGACGAATCACCAGTCTTCTGCTGCCTTCTTTGTTTTTGCTCTTCAAAATAAAATTAATGACATTTGCCTTTCCTTGCCATCTAGGCTGAACTTTTAATTTTTATGGTAAAAACCCCTATTGCTATAAGCAAGTCAAAGTACAATTGTTTATTTTTATTTATTTATAACTTACAATCTAACTACAAGTTCGTAGTTTTAAAACGAGTGACTGTAGTATGGGTAAATAAGAAGAAAATAAATAGTTTTCATACGGTTCCGGCGTACGATCCTGTTATAACAATGGATCCTCGAGCTTAGTTACTTTTAGAGGAGGTAGCCTAAGCGCCCTCTGTACTCTGCCACCCGAAGCGGTGAAACTGTAGATGTCTCTAGACAAACATTGAATAGTCAATCACAAAACAACGAAGTTAATTAATGGTTAAGGCCATTACGAAACGTTTTAGACTTAAGGTGCCAACGCTTATCTCAGACAAACAGTTTTATTGCGAGCCTGCTTTAGATAAGTGATAATCTGTGACATGACTTTCATTGTGGAACTATTTTGTGCAGGTAACAACTTTATAGACACTCACTAGACGTCGATGCGTTTATATTTGTACACGGTACAGATACGCAGTGACGTCATAAGAAATTTCTTATATACAATTATAATCATTAAATTAATATTTTCGATGTGATTAGATATAAGGTGTAAACTATTGTACATTATCCATCAATCTGTGCATATATGTCTAGGTATTGACTCATGAAGATATCTCTGGAACCATATGCCCTGGTGCCTTGAAATATGGAAGGAATATTCCTTTCGCCAATTAGAGGCCAGTTAAGGTTTAAGGGTTACGGTTTTTAAAAAATTCC
>JWHW01053632.1:0-19510 GCA_000931545.1 Papilio glaucus | reverse complement strand
GGCGTAATTTTGTTGAAGAAATTTAATTATTTATCATTTTTAGCTCGATCCATGAACGCTACACAATCAGTGCGGTACTGTAGACTTTTTTTTGTGAAAAAAAAAGTTAAAATTTTCGTATATTTAATTAAGAGATTTACAACTACTAAACTATTATTTTTGTAACTTTTTTGATTACAGATATATCGTAAACTTCGAATAGTGAGAAAGGATTTTAGGAGTTATGAACCTTACATTCCTCAGTCCATACCAAAACCACTAGGTCAATCCATCCTAATTCAAATTTTATATTGGTTTATTTAAAAAAATATCACTTAATTCTACAACCAAGTTGGGTCTCGAAGCTCTAAAGTAAAGCGAATGATCTCTTACGAGCTTACACTTCGTTCGAAGCGTTAGGATTGTTTTACAGTATCGCGTCGTTTTCCAATTTAATGACACTCGGTCCGGACTGCCTCTTAAAATATCGGTATTTGATATATGAGCGGTCTAGACGTGTCTGATTTACTGCCTTTATTTTGCCGTGAAAAGGTGCCTATTTTATGAGCAAGCCCTGCCAGTATATCTGTTTACATCATGAGTTAAAGATATTATCTTTACTAAAAGTAAGTCAATACAAATTGAATAACACACTCGTAGTACTTGCGTCCATCCTACTACAATTTTAAACGAAAAAAATGGAAGTATCTATGTGTTTTACTCTTTCACGCAAAAACTACTAATAACTTATTATTTCTATCTATATTTTATGAAAATTCTACAAAATATAACAATAAGTTGTAACTTAAATGTACATTGTTTTGTATGTGAGACTTACGTACTGTGTCCCGGGTTCGAACATGTGTGCAGCAGTGGGGAACATTCTAGAAAAGGCTGATTTATTATTATTTAAAAACCACAAGCGCTGCACCAATACCTACCATATGTATAGTCGCTGTTAAGAATTCTGTAAGCAAAAGAATCAACACGTAAGTGTAAAACACGTGAAGCATCGCAATCTTCTCTAAGCATGGAAACATTATCCTCGAGAATATTCATGAGCTAACAACCGCAGTGTAAATGTTCGTGCGCACTACGCCGCCAACCTGATGCGAGTCTCGATGAATATATATTTAAGACGGCTTTAACATTATTATTTAAATTACAAATTCACGTAACATTATGGTACGCTGTATAACAAAGCGAGTAGTGTTTTAATATTAAACTAACGAATACTTTAACTGTTCTTCGTTACAAATAATATTTAAGTAAATGCTATAACTGCTATAAATTTTAGATTTAATACTTGTTATAAAATGAATCACTTGAAGTTAGAACTTCTTAAGGCACGCTTGACTTGGGGAGTAAGGTGAATGCGCGACGAGAGCGTTACGAAAACTGTGATCGGGCGAGGCGATCGGAAGTTGTTTGAATTTGGAACAGATTCGACGAACTTTTTTTTCATTTATCTTTCTTGTATTTAATTTTGAATTTTAGGGCTTTTTGTTGATGATTTATTATTAAACTATTGTCTAGCCTGTTTTGAGTTTTCCACTTCTGTCGGCATTCCTAATGACTGCCGGTGTTTTTTTTAATTATCATTGGATTGGCCATACTGTGATCTAACGAATGTATTGTCAACTGTTGATTTGATTATAATCATTTAGTTAAGAGAATAAGGGCTAATACTCGATCTTTATTTATCAAATTATTTTGAAAATTTGATTTAATTATAGCGCTTGCTTCTTCATTAACAATATTATTTTTATGGAATTTACTATAGGAATACATTTCATTGTTAATTTGTTCCATATCAGAAGCAAATATTTTCCTTACGATCGAGGAGAGCAAGGCAAGCTGACGTCCTTCGGAAACTAATAATGTTCTCGACGTATTTGTCATGGAGAAAGGTTGCGTAAACTACATAAATTGTTTCCTTTTTCGTATTACACGTTAGGTTTAACCGATGATTTGTGGTTGTACGCTATACGTTAGACGGGAACGCATAAGATGGTGTAAATAGATTATAAGGGATGATTATATTATTTTTTAGTGGCTTACTAAAAGAGGCCGATAAGGAGCACCCATAACCGACGAGCATGTGTGCGTAGATGTATGAATGTAGAAGAAGCGAGAGAGGTGTGCCAGGATCGTGCCAAATGGAAATCCATGATCTCTGCCTACCCGTCTGGGTTACGGGCGTGAGCGCATATTTATTTATTTATGTTGATGTTTTTGTTAACCTTCATTAACAATGATTTCTATGTCGATTCCGAACTTGGTTAAGTAACATGCAAACTAATATTATAAATGTGTTTGTGGGTTTGTTTGCCTGTTACGCTTTGACTCCTTAACGACTCAACAGATTATTTTTAAATTTTGCACACATTGTCAGAAAATCATATGATACTTACCTTTTATCCTTAAAATAAAACTGTTTCCCAGGTAACATAAGACGTTCATCTACAATATCGGTTGCCATGGTAATGATTCAAGTTTTGACAATAACAACTTCTAGATACATAACCTATAATTCGAAGTTATTATACGCGCAAACATCTTACGATAATTTCGGACGTGGAAAATGAGAATCGAATACATGCAAAGCCGCGGACGACAGCTAGTCTTTTCATAAAGAAACAAATAAGTGAGTTACTTAAGGTCATAAATACGTATAGATTTTATTTGATTTTATTGATGTAAATAAATAATTAAATAGTTATTATATAAAGAAAGGAAATGACATTACATAAGAACTTATTTTTATATACGTACAATTCTTTGAGTATACATTAATGGGGTCGTAATTGTCCTAAGCTAATATTTGTCGTCGCCTAAAACTAAGTTAACTGTTTAACATGAAAATATTGTCGCTCCGTCCTATTCATACAATTAAACTTTTCTTTAGGGTCATTGTAATCTATACTACTGCCAAACTGTCAGTGAGCTTTGAACATGGACTAAACTTGATACTAAGTTAACACTTTCGCAGGTATCGTTACTTCAAGTTCTCTTTTAAAGTATTGAAGTAGAAGTTGTAAGAAATTAACGACAAAACATAAGGGCTGCCGACATAAGTGATAAGCCAAAACAGGTGGGAAGGCGCGACAATATTTCAAAAGTAAATAATCAACGAAAAATCTGTTTGTAGATAAACAATTAAATTCAAAATTTAATACAAGAAAAATAAATGAAAGAAAGCCAAATTGAAATGAGGATGTTGCATGTTGGGCATGTTGTTCACGCAAAGCTATAAGATTTTCCCCAAATATCGTCTAACGCGACTAAAAAAGTTTTCACTTCAAATAACGTATTCCTCGGGATAAACATTTCGTAGGCTCATTCGTCATAAACATGCGAAATGGCGAATATACGTAATATAGCGTAAAGTTATAATATTTAGTGATAAATAAGAGAGCTGACGTTGAATGATAGTGGGAACGGTTTTCACGGAACCCGAGCGACCCTACTCAGATTCGCATACGTTTACAACTGAAATACTGTCTTTGTGTCCAAATAAATTATTATGTATGTCACCGACCGATTTTGAACTTCAGTCAGTTTATAATCTCACTAGGTATACTTTAAACTGACAGTATATTGTGAACTATACGAATTATTGAAATATTGCAGTATGGGCATAGGCATATTGGATGACAACAAACCTATTTTTTATAACTTTTTTTAAATAACATTTTAAGATATGAATCTTCTATTTTAACTTAAAGTTTAACACAAATTGACGATTTGACTCTGAGAGTACAGAAACGGTCGTTAAGTAACAGGTCAAATTGTGAATGATTCATTCAGTTCACAGTTTTGTGTCAGTTTTTAATATAGCTGTGAGATCATACACTGACGAATTTCACAATCTCCCGGTGACATGTACACGCTGCTGGGTAATACCGTGCAAATCAAATGACAAAAACTTTCTGAGCCCATTTTTCTCCCAACGCTCTCTTACTTTAATCATTTACATTTTTAATGTCTAAATATACGCTCGAACTGAAGCGAAACTGAAAGGTATTTAGAAAATTTTAAAAGCATATCGCATTTTTCGAATTAAAAAAAAAGCATTAGTACCCTCCTATATTTTTTTTGAGTTTTCCATATACTCCAAACCTTTACAATATATTCCCTTTGAAGCATTATTATTTATGAGGGGGAAAGGCCGGCAATCCATCAATATTATTACTATCGGAAGATCTTTACGCGCTGCCGTTGACAGAAACTGATAGAGCTATCACGCCGTGTAACTGCGGTGGTCGTAGCCTTCTTTTAGTTTTATAAAAATATCAATTGTTTCGAACGCAATAAATAGTCGGATTTATTTTATCTGAACAGATTATTTTTTTAACCTAACATATGTCGACTTTTTATAAGTTTTAACTTTATATAGAGCTCTTCTTGAGAACTCTTCTTTTGTTCTTCTTTTTTTTATTTAAGAAGGTGGCAAACTAGCCAGCGGTTAACCCGATACCGAGTGACCACTACCCATAGGCATCTACAACAAGCTAACGAGTTGAAAATGCGTTGGCTACCCTTTATAGGCAGAGGCGACAAATAAAAAAACCGGCCAAGTGCGAGTCGGACTCGCGCACGAAGGGCGCCTTTCTCTATAAAAAATCACGTTTCTTGCATGGAAGCCCTCTTAAATATTCTATTTTTTAGTATTTGTCGTTATAGCGGCAGTAGAAATACATTTTCTATGAATTTTAACTGTATATTACGGTTCATGAGATACAGCCTGGTGAAAGACGGACAGCGGAGTCTTAGTAATAGGGTTCCGTTTTACCCTTTGGTTACGGAATCTTAAAAAGAATATCTCCAATCCTCTTCCCCTTCCTTATAAAATTAACTAGTTCTACTACTTCTTTTACTATAACACGATCTATGTGGTTGCCTTATATAAATACCTGTAGTGTTGGTCCTCTTAGACTTAGGGTCCGTCAGGAAAGGGCGTACCTAAAGGTCGGCAGCGGATTTGCCGAGCTGTTCATTGGTGGTAGGCGGTGATCACTTAACATGAGACGACCTTCTATTCGTTTTATACATAAGCGTATAAAAAATACAATTATGTGAGGTCGAGAAACTACAATAATTTGTTATTTAAAAATATATGAGGTCTTATATAAAACACTAATGCGTTAGGTTTTATAATATTTTCTTGGATTTTAAAATATTAGCCGTTTTATATTGTTAAAGATTGAACATGACTTCAGTACGTGACGCTTACGAACATCAAGTTTCAGCAAGAACTGAACATTACACTGTCGGTATATGAGTTCAATTTAAAATAACTTTGCTCCAACATAGTTGATATAGTAAGCTACATCATAATTTAATAAAGAGAAGCAAAACTACTAACATTTTGATGCAGAATATCGGCGCGACTTGGCTGTAAAATCGATCAGTATGCTGAGACGGCAAACGGCGTGACGCTTTAATGGCGTTACGCCCCTTGTCTGTGTATGCGAATTGTATGTCCACACTAATATCTATTCATTAATACATATAGAATTCTGTAGTTATTATAATTAAAATAACAATAACTAATGTTGATGTGATTTACAGGAATAGAGTTGCGTGGAAAAAGCAGCTGACTCTAACTGGATTTCTGTGTGAACGTCAACGTCCATAAGAGCAAAGTTTACAAGACTGCCCCATCTCTACTTTACAACACTGAGTTTTGGACAGTCAACAAAAAAAAATAGCAAAACCAACAAAATGAAAATGCTGAGGTGGGCGGGATGTGTGACCAGACTTGACAGAAACCCAGAGATCCTTACGAGGTAGCTTTAAAGTCACCCTTATGATAAAATGACCAAAAATCTACTCCGATAGTATGTACATATAGAAATATGACATATACATATAGAACATGATGTGGGGAAAGTTGCTTTGAAACTGCCAGAACAAAGTAGGTCGTCCCACTTCAACTTGGTGGTCAAATATAACAAGGGTGTTAAAAAAGAGAACTACAGAAAGCCCAATTGCCTGAGCAGAGAACCGAAGACAGGTTGTTCACCGGAGATCTTTGGAGACGTACAAACTGGCTTAAAAAAAAACAAAACATGATTTTAATATCAAATATTAATTATAAAAAAACGCGTAATAATTCTATACGGTCTTGCGAAATTGTACTAAAATCGACGTTAAGATAGTAGTTGGAAATTTAAGCATCCGGTATCTGAAGTTCCTGATGTTCCCAGAATGCAGAATTTAATAAAGATTTCGGAGATGAAGAACAATGTAGTTTTCGCGGAATTTCGCACAAAATTGCCGACTCGGAGTAATTTCTCGGAAAATCTGCAACCTTCAAGCAAATAAATATTTCATATATTTTAAACCAGTAGCAGGCGACTATTTGTTTCGTTACATTTTTGAACTTATGATGAACTGATTACGCTTTATTAAAATTAAGTATTAACATTTTCACTTCATTTACATAATAAATATAAAACAAAGTGTCTTACGCTGTCTGTTCCCTTAGATCTTTTAAACAACGCAACGGAATTAATGCGGTTTTCATCAGGAAGGTAAATGTGTATAATAATTGCGTATTATATTAAACAAAAGCAGATAATTTCAAAGATTTGTAATGCAATGTATGTCGTAAAACATTTTTTGTGCGCAAGATCAAAATATTAATAATGATAGTACTTATCTATCTTTTAAGGATGGCTTAGTAACCCCATTTTAACTTAAAAAAATGATCACGTACGATTCGTTGGAAAGCTATTTAGGCGGTTACATTATCAATCCTTATCAACTTAAATAACTTAGTTAAACTAAGCATGTTACGCACATTATGATTATCATTTACACCATATACTTTAAATTAATATCTTAGGCATTAACTCAAAATAAAAAATAAACATAACGCGCGCGATAAATAAAGCGGAACGAAGTTAGCCGGGTCAGCTAGTTTATAATAACTGCGAATTGTGTCACTTTCGAACTAACGTATAAACTTTTTGATTCTCTGACCCAGAATCACATGTAAATTACCCCCATTATGTAGACAACCTGATTTTTGAACAGGTGCATGGTTGCATGCATGACTAATGGAGTTCCTTCCGCCACTTCTCCCAGCGCAAACGCTCTCCGAAGTGGTAGTAATATTAGTTGTAATAATACTTGTAATCAGATAATAGCTACCGATCGAGCCGAGGCTCGGCTCTCTCGGGCACCCTCGAATCGGAATGCTAAACGCGTAATGAGTGACAGCCCAAGCAGAGGTCCCCTCTCGGGGTCCCTTGAGCCCAGTCACTCCATGGAGCTCCCGTTGAGCAACCTAAGAGCTTGGCAGCCTCCAATCCGGTTATAACCCTAAAGTAACGGCCGAGGCGAGGCTCCCGAGGGAGCCCTCGAGCTTAGTTACTGCAAAGAGGATTAGGCTAGGCGTCTTCTGCGCTTTGCCTCCTCAAACCCGGTGAATCTGTAAAAGCCTCCTCTAGGCTAACAGTGACAAGTCAGTCACAAAAAAAACATGACTAATATTGTTTACAGCAGTGTGATGTAGCCGTAGCAAACAATCTGTCATTCGCATTTATAATATTAGTTAAGATTTATTTTAGGCAATAACCGCAAAGGGAAAATTGGTATAGGTTCATATTTGTTTTGATCAATTCTATAGGCTCGTAAAACTATCCATTACTTGTTTGCGATCACTTTAATGAACAATAACTGGTAGCTTATTCGACAAATAAAAACATCTCATTAAGCCGTTTACGAGGTACGCAATAAATATTATTTGGGGGGACGTTTTCTAATTAAAGTAATAAATGAAAGCTGTTAATAAGTGTAAGAGGATGCGAGTTTCATTTTACGACTGTTAATAAAAGCATTACCAATTAATCTTTAACACGCACTTTCGTTTTATATTTTCAATTTGTATGTAATCCGTACATAATGTGTTACCAAATTTTTTTGAAGTGAAACTTCAGACAATATTGGGTAGAGGAAAATCTTATAGGTTCTCGAGATCGATATGCGCAGCATGCAATATGCATCAGCGACAGCGTCAGTAACATGCGTATTGAAGTGAAAATATGTTTAGTCGCGTTAGACGACTTTTGATGAGGGTGTTAATGATGATGGTGGTGGTGGCGTTGTGATGGTGACGGCGAAGGCCGTGGTGATGGAGATGGTGGTGGTGATGTCGGTGGTAGTGGCGTTATCGTTGTTTTTGATTAAAAAGTTTTAAATTTACCGCTCACAATAATTAACGTCACGCGCGCATTCTAATAATTCACTCATCACAAAATATAAACAGTGTGTGCAATATAATAACTTAAATAATAATAACAGTTTAAAATAGCAGTTGGAAAAATATATTGGCTGGGTTCAAACTCAGCATACAAGCAATGTAATAAGCGGCATTCGGCCAAAAAACATAAAAAAAAAACATTAATATATTATTTTAGTCATATAATAAGAGGTAAATAACGTAAGGAAACCCAATACTAATATATTCTGTTGAAAACAAAAAAGGAATTCAAGGAAAATTATTAATTTAGAAGCATTTTCTTTCCAGGAAACTTAAGGTGAAAGAATTTCGGAAATATGTCTCTTAAAACCATTCTGAGAAATGTAAATTTGATTTTCAAGTAACTTATTACGGGTAAACGTACTTTATTCTTTCTTAGGGTTGTATGTATTAATTATTCTGTTCTGAGAAAAATACATTCATCTCTGTATTACTGAGAATATCATCTAAAAATATTTAGTACATTTATGAAATAAAGGTTGAAGTGAGAAATTTTACTTGTTTTATTTGTACAGGTATATTATTATACTGGCCAAGTTAAAAATCCTACTAATTAAACGTTAAAGTTTATGTATATGAATTGATGGTTATTTGGTACTCTTTGAAACAAGCATTACTAAATAATTATAATCCAATGGTACGCCCTGTGAAACGAGGACGTGGGTTCGAATCCGATGTTTTGTCTATTCTAGTAAACCATAACTTAACCATTAAAAAACTATTGCATCGGTTTTAATTATACATTAATATACTTTTTACACATTAAAAAAATATTAATAAAGATAATGTAATCATTGGACAATAACTATATAAACATTTTGTAAAAATATTTCTAAACTTCAGATCAGAGGGAGATGGTATGAGAGACGCTTAGACGTTGCACCAATATAGAAATAGAAACAGTTTATTTGTTTCCAATCTATATGTATAAACAATTAGATCAGACGCTGGGACATCCTTTTAACTATACACATATACTTGTGTCAGGATATCCCGTTCTTCCAAAACATACATTTCTTCAATATCACTTCTATGTCTTAAGTAAGGCTATAAATAACTTTAACTTAATGATTTTTTTATGTAATAAGGTGGCAAACTAGCAAGCGGATCACCTGATGTTAAGTGAACGCTACCCATAGACCTTTAATGGACAGGGGATGGCATAGACAGGAATCAGGATATTACCTTTTCCCCGTTAACCCCCTCCCCGTCCAATCCTCTTCCCGTTCCCATCCTATCCTTATGAGGAAAGGGTGGGAAGGGGAAGAGGACTGAAATTAGAAATATTCTTATTTTAATATATCCTGTGTTGAATTTCTATCTCAAGGATAAATCATTCCTCAATTGCTTCAGGCCATGACCTCTTGATCTCGTCTAATGTTTCCTTGTAGTAATGTTTTGTTTTATTATTGTATTTGTTTGTCTCTTATATATAACATACTATGAAACACTTATGCACTTCTTCACAAGCTTATCCATTGTAATTTTCTTTTATTTCTCAAATTAATTTGTCTGTGAACATAAACCCCTTCGAGATTCACTTTATTTTGTGCAATATAATCCTGCTTAGCCTCAATTCAGTTGGATTCTACCTTTTTCAAGTTGTTCTCGGGAGAAATAAGGGGCATATGATTTCGTTACTATTTCTAAAAGAATAGAAATGTTTGAATTTTGTTTGGAATGAAAACATCAGCTTTTACCCCTGGTACTTGTAACCTCATGTTTTCAATTTAAAAAAATGAATTCGGGATATTTATTGTTTGTCATATTAAATCGATTTATTATTATCCTGAGTATCATCATCTTCCTGCCCTTTTCCAATCTATCTGCAGTCGGTACAGTATGTTCTCCTCTCCCATATCCAGAGGAATTGATAGAGATCAATCGACATGTCTGTATTCACATCCTTCTTACACATATCCTCTTTCACACAATCTTGTTTATACTCCTGAATACATACAAACAGAATTCCAGGGATATTTGTTATTCCTTATTGTGGTCTTAATGGTACTGAAATCTTCACGTCTTACGATATCCAGCACTCTCCATCGGGTTATTTGTGGCAGTGGATCGTCAATGCGCATCACTCTTTTTCTCATAAGGCTGTTGCCACCTTTCTAAAATGTTTCTTCCGCTGATAAATTGCATTGAAATAAGAAATGTGTTTTTCAGCTCCGTTTCTTTCCATTGTGCCCTCCTGAAGCCTGTGTGAGTGGCTTTCCTGATATCGAAAAGTGAGTAAGGTTTTACTTTGAGGTCTATTTATGGTATCCGTTAAGCTTTATTAAGTGTAAGTTCTTTTTTATGAAATATTTAAGTTTAATTATTTTTATAGTAAAAGTAGGTTTACTCAGAAAATTGCTAACGACTCACTATTAGATTAAAGGAGCTGTAATAAAAACAGTTTTAGGCTATTTACAATTTCTTCACTTCTGATCACTCTATTTGATCTAAGGATTTTATTGCAAGAAAGAAAAAAGAAATAAACATATTTATTGCCACCGAGAGAGAAAAAAATAAACTTAGCACAGACTTAATAACATAAAATATAATAAATCAGCCTTTTCTAGAATGTTCCCCACTGCAGGGGCACAGGCCTCCCCTCCGAGAGAGGGAAGGGGCCGTAATCCACCACGCAGGCCTAGTGCGGGGGATGTCACATGTCTTCGAATTTCTTTCTAGACACCTAGTTAGTACGGTACGTAAGTCGGGGCCTTAACCACTGAGCCACCGCTACTCACAGAATATGAACAATAATTAGAAGAAAAGTGTGGCAAAAAGGTAGCCAGCTCAGTGTATGCAGGAACGGACTAAACCGTCCCTATAACTACAAATCGTTCAGATATCGAAGAAATTATCAAAATATTTACACAAAACTTAGATCGTAAATAAATTAAGTCATAAAAAGTTCCATTACAACTCAATAAATGAAAGTTTAATAAACATTAAACTATTTTGGTTGTAAAAGTACATAAAAATACACTTGAACGATGTTTACGAGTATGTTTACTTTCTAATGCTGTAGTGTCTCACATCACGGTAGTGAAAATCTTTACAAAGGGAGAACACTATCTTGGAATTACGCGAATGGATTAATTTCTCAATAGCTATAAGCAATTTCTTTTTATTTATCATCTAACTATATGTATTATCTGTCGTTACATTTATTTTCGAGTGGTCGAGCGAAATAAAATGTATCTATAATTGATATTGCTACTCGGAGCTGGCGCCACTAGTTTCATTTGTCATTATCCATCGATAACACGGATCGGTCGTCTCTTTAACGTTTGAGTAAGTTGCGACATATCGACACACGACACTCAAGATGTATGGACGATCGTAAGCTTTCAGGAAATAGAAAAATATTTTATTTATACGGTTATTCTCAGCACAAGCTGTTTATATTTTAAGCCTCAATTCCGAATCTTCTGAATGATGGTGTAAGCTTCCTATGTCTAACTTAGAATCTTAAAAGACTCGACCTTCTACAAAACCAATTTTGGAGCCCTTTTTTGTGACTGACTCGTCACTGTTTGCCTAGAAGAGGCATCTACAGCTACACCGGGCTGGAGGCCGTTTCGGCTCGGGAGGATTGGGAGGCCGCCGTGCTCTTAGGTCGCGTCGCTGAACGCACGCTCCCGAGAGGGGACCTCGGCTTGGACTGTAACTCATAACGCGTTTAGCATTCCAATTCAAGGGTGCCCGAGAGGGCCGAGCTTCGGGTAGTAGCCTCGGGTAGTAGCCTCGGTAGCTATTATCGAATTAGTTGGGAGTCCGCGCTCAGCGGTTTTGTGGCGAGACATAACACCGCGATTCAAGTTCTCTCTCACCACGGTGCTATGAGGTTTTAGCTAAAATGGAATGATGGAATTAAACTTATTTTACTGATTTCATGGCGCTTATTATCATTATTTACACTCCCAATGTTTCGAGGACCTACTATATAGCACTCATAATCGCGGCGAGAGGTGGACAGGGGGGCACTAAGCTGTTTGATGTGAAACCAAACTCGAATCTAACATTCCTTTGAACGTCAACATAAACTTGACCTTTAGAATAGCTAACTGCGAGTTACGCAATGGTTTGACTTAATTTTGGTTTATATGATTTAACAGTGTTGGCCCCAGATTTAGCTCCGCAACCCAATTACATATTATCTAACACATAATCTAGGTGCTGATCAAATAACAGATGAGGGTATAAAATTCTTATGCCTTACCTTAGACCAAGAACATTGTTAGAAGTAAGGTTTCGCTCATTTTCTTACAGCGCGGTATCTAATGAAAAGTTCACAAAGCTGCCTTTGTACTGCTATATTGAAGATCCTAGTGTAATTTAACTTTCTCCCGTTATAACTTCACAGCCCGTTGAAGATTCAATCTAAATACATTGCCTTAGTACACTTCAGCGAGAAATAGATACAGTTCAAACACTACAATTAAAATGGCTTCCATTTATATCGAGATCTTCGATGATGATTTCTAAATTTAAATGGAAAAGCTCATCATATATTGAAATTATATATATTCTGTGTAAAGATAACATACACTTAAATAACCTCCTTCTTTTGAAGTCGGTTAAATATTGCGACGCGCAACTGCCTGTGAAAGACTGATCATGACGTATGAATCCCTCGGGCCTCGTGTTTAATACGCCTGTAGGTTTATCGGTTTTGTTTTTATCAATTCTCTAATAAGGAAGATATAGAAAAACAATATGTTAGGGCTTTCATAAACATCCTTGTTAATTAATATCTTTTATCTATTTACTTAATTGGAGACATAGAGAAACAAAAGTATATAAATAAATGCTATTGCTTCTTACGAATTGTCTCTCTCAGATCAAAATAGATCGAAGTCATTCGGTTTTACAACATGGAGGTTGCATGAACTCTAAAATAAAAGAAATACGTAAATTAGACTATGCATATATGTATGTTGTAACACAACCAATATTCACATGAGTCACCAATAGATGTCGCTGGTAACAAGCAACTCTCAGTTTCAAGTGGTTCCCACGCGACGCCGATAGATGGCAATGGCGTCGAGTTAGAACGCATTAAAGAAATGTCGTCGAAGAATCATGACCACGGAGTGGTGTGATATTTATTTTGAACTTGCCGGCTAGGAAGTAACCTACTGCACGCTATATTCTTTCGCCTTGTTGAGTCATTTTAGTGTTAGTTGAATTAGATATTCATTGCTTGCTAAGTGTGATTCCACCCCACGTTGGGACACACCGACCCAGTAGTGAGCGCAATTATCTATTGTAACACGTATTGAATAAATTAATACGTGTACTTGGGTTTGTTTTTATCTTCGTCCCCGCAACGGGGCTATAACGTACATTTAAAATGCTCTTGTTCAAAGCTAGATAGCGACTACAAAGTTGCTTTTTAATTGAGCTTTATAATTGTAATTAAGTTAAATTCTTGTTATAATGTATTACAGTAATAAACGGTACTGACTGGATTCTTAAGCTAGAAATTTTAAAAATTCATCACATTACCCTCTCATTTTGGATATACATAATGCCTTTACATCGTGTATAATGACCAATTCCTCACTTTGACCGTAACACTCATAAACTAATACTACTTTGAATTTTCAAATCAGAGGCAACTGAGAGGGAGTAGGTAATACTATTGATAAAATATTTTAATTCATTCAATTTATTGATGATAACTTTATATTATGAATCTCGTTGTCTTCTGGATTCAAATATAGTCGCATACAAATCTGTCCGTTGTTCTAAAGCACTTCAGCTGCACATCGTTGCAAGTGACGTCATTGATTATGCCCCCATTCCTTCATGAGATGACTTTTGTTTACCATTCCCAGTAAAATCAGCACACGAAAACTACGAATCTGCTTTTAGGTTGAAGAGGCCAAGGTACAGTGCCTCACAGCAAACCTTCGCTGAAGTAGTATTTGTGCTCGGGTATTCGTTAAATCTGTGTTCTGCATTTGATAACTCAATACCGCAAATAGTAACTCTGTAAAGTCTTTAACAGCTTTTTAGTTTCTAATTAGAGTAGTCTATATAAGGACTTACAAGAGGCCCCATATTGTTTTTTTTTCTTAAAATTGGTAGAAGTTTTTGTTATTATAAATCAGGGGTTCGCAAGTGGCGAAAAATGTATTGTAATAGATCCTTAATAAATGCGAAAAGTTTTTCCTCCTTACTTGAAATTTATATATTTTAGACAATTCACAAAATATTTTCATAAATTATAGCCTGTATATTATTCTGATGTATAATCTATATTATTGTAAAGTTTCATTTAAATCCATTCGGTAGTTTTTGCGAGAAAGAGTAACAAACATCAATACTTTCATTCTTTTGTATTTATAATATTATTAGTAGGTTGCTATTAAAAGCTTAAATTTGTTTCAAAATATTTTTCGTATACTATAATGTTTCGGTTTGTTTGTTTTCATAAATTGTTTGCTGATACATTTGATAACATAGCAATCTGGATAGCACTAAATACGATCGTCATATCACCGCTACCTTATAGACATAGCCATAATTTCGGAAACTGTACGGTTATTGATGTTGTATAATTTATGAGGTCAAACGACCGGTGATCAATCACTATTATTACTAGGCGAAGGTGTTTACGGATTGCCGGCGACAGAATTGATATATCCATGGTCGTTTATAGTTCGAGTATATATAGATACTAGCCGATGCCTGCGACTTTGTGCGCTAATAATGCTACCAATTATTCGTACCACATTATTTAACCCTTCCCACCACTTTAGGGCTAGAAAAACCTTTAGTTAGTAGCGTATATAATTAAAACTGGATGTCTTACACTAGATAAGTAACTACAAAATGTGCTTAATTAAAGATCCTTGTATAAAAAAAATCAATCAATTTTATGGAATTTCATTTATGCAAAATTAAATACCACATTAGTGACCCTAAAATTCCTTATCCTAACGTTTTTCGTTCTTACGTATTCCCGTAATACCCTCGCGCCATTAGGTAAAGTGTTAATGTCGAGCCCGGAGCTTTGTGTAAAATATTTTGCTTACGTCGAATAATCGGCACGAGAAGACATTTTCGTTCCAGCGAAAATGTTAAGTAAATACCTATTTACTTTTATAACCTTAAAATATATAGGTCTCACATTACAACCCTATCGGAGTCGACAGAGACAGCGTATTTACTTTCGTTGTTATAAATAAATAAAAGGTAATAATATGACTTTCATGGCAAGACGAAATTGAAATTTCGATAAGCAGCATCTCAACTTCGAGGCATTGCGCAATTTCTTATATAATGTCTCTGTCTCATGTTATGAAGTGTACACAAAGTAGAAGAGATAATAGCTTCACTACTAAATTCCATAGTTTTTCTAACGGACGTCCTGATTGCAAGTCAAAATAAAACAAAAAGCAATCAAAAGAATCTATCAAAACCAACAGTCAATAGGACCTTTCAAACATACAACAATACTGGAAGAGCCCGCAACAACAATATCTGTTGCACGAATGGGCCGCCTAGACCGGTGAAATACCATGAACACACAGAAAACAGGGATAAAATGGAAGTATTCTGGGTGTAATCTGATGTGCAAGGTGCCGGAGACCCAAATCCTTTTCTTTTAAAGAAATGATGGGAAGGGGAAGAGGATTTGACGGGGTGGGGTATGGACAGGAAAAGGAAATATCCTTTTTCCTGTCTGTTCCCTCTGTCCATTAAAGATAGGCATTGCATCTGCAACTCATTAGCTTATTGCAGATGCCTCTGGGTAACGGTCACTTAATACCAGGTGACCCGCTTGCTCATTTGCCACCTTCTGCTAAAAAAAAATACGTAAATTCTTATTATTTTTGATCGAGCCGACACATTCGTGCAACAATTCGAAAGCGTAGAAGTCTAGATTGCCTGTTATGTTCGTAAAATTTCTTGCACAATCAAAATGTATCATAAAACACGCTCATGAAATACTTACAAAAGATTGATTATGAGTGGATATAAAGCAATTGTTGAATATGAACAAGCTGTGCTATTGTGTACTGTGTTTAGTTATCTTAGTTAAATGTTCCATCAAGAAGTCACCTTTGAGAATTTTTGAAGGGCGTAACGTAAGGGAAGGCGATTATACATACGCTGTAAGGATGGAAAGTCGAGTAACTAGCAATGATGAAAATAGAACAAGTCCTATAATTGAACATTCCCACATATGCTCAGCGTCTGCCCTTTCCTCGACGTGGGTTTTGACAGCGGGCCACTGTGTATACGCTGCGGAGAAATATCGCCTAGATGTTGTTATAAGATATGGACGCGTAGAAAATACCCCCGAGCACAAAGACACATTTAGCGATATTTTATTAAAAATAGTACATCCTTCATATAAATACAGCTTCGAGAATAATCCTAAGTCGCCCATGAAGAATGATATTGCTCTTATGAAAACTACACCTATGAACGTTAAAAGCTTCGCCAAACTGAGTGCCGTAGATTTTCTCTCCCTGTACGGTCATGAAGCTATCGTCGCGGGGTACGGTATAACGACCAGCAAACTATCTGATGGCAAAACTATTACCAATAGTACACTCGAACTATTAAAACCTCTTCAAATTATGAAAGTACTAATAAATAAATGCAGCCGAATCATTTTGCGGCCAGCATTTTGTTTAGCACGGAAATGCGGGAGAAGAACGTCAGCCTGTCAAGGAGACTCGGGAGGACCTCTGATCCATCCGTCAGGTGTGATCGGATTGTTATCATTAGTAGAAAAAACCAGAGGTTGTTTAAATCCTACGAGAAGGACACGGGCTTTTATTGCCGGTTATGTTTTACCGATAGGTCCGTACATCGAATGGATCCAGAGTTATGTATCTGCTGAAAGTAAGTAGAACTTTAAGGATACTGTTATATTGAGGCAGCGCCTGAGGCTCAAGTCGAGCACTTTCTTTCGTCCGTCTTGCAATGCAGAGATTACTCGGATACCGAGTCCGTTAAGCGGCAGGCTAAGCAGGCTTGCCTACTGTGATCACGGTTCCTTCTTCGCGTGTTTGACGGATGGGGCTAAACGAGAAATAGTGTCAGACCGACACTTTTTTAAAGGATTATTGTTTTTAAAATAATGACATCTGTGAATTAAATTGTGTACTAGAACATTGCCGTGGAAAGAGTTTTTATTAGGTGTCAATTTGCATTATTGTGTAAACTCAAATTGAAATGTACTGATTATGTTTTTGATTTGTGTATATTTTCATAAAAAAATTGATAATAAAATGAATATTTACGTTATATTAATGTATTTACAGTTTCTTCATTCTACTTGTTATTTAAATATCAATTTATATGGAAAGGGATTCTGACCGGGTGTCCCACGACAACACTCTCTCTCTCTCTTTTTGTAATAAATAAATTATGTCACCTACAATAATACTCCAATTTAGATGAAATCTTAAAATTTCATATTAGCAACCGGTACCTACACATATCGGTTTAAAAAGCAATGAGAAGGCCAATATTTTAGCACAGCTTCCTGATTACTCTGAAGTTTTATCTTATTATAAAAGAGTATATATAACACTTTGGCAGGAACACTTTGATCAAAGGTCGAAGGAGAAAGGTATCTGGTACAGAACTATTCAGCAGAGTCATCCCCCCAAGTGCCTTCTTTTTATAGGTGTGGTCCATCAGTTGTATTAACTTTGCTTCTTCGTTCCGGACACATTCCGTGAGGTAAGTTTGCCTTACTTATAAAAGAAGCAATCACCTAATTGTGAGTCGTGCGACACTATCCGGGATGTGTAACACTTGCTTGCGGAGTGTGTCCTAAATGAGGATGCGAGAGAAGAGCTTGTTAAAGAATACAACATAACCAGATACAGTGTGGGGGAGTACCAATCTATTTTATCTCAGCCTTTGCCTGAAAAATCAGAAGCAGTGCGCAATATGATTCTCAAGCTGTATAGGTGACGAGGAACCTAAGTATATAAACTATTTAAGTTTAGCAAATGTACATATGTACTTATTATTACATATATATTATAATTGTAGTAGTAAGGTGTGTATTTATAATTAATGTATAAGGAAGTGTCATTAGATTTAATTTTAATTTTATCACTATAAAATGTTAGTGCATAAGTTACTAGTATATAAGGAACAATGGGAATGACCTATCCTTTAAGACAAAAGTCCCTAATAAATAAAGAAATATAAGTAATATCATCTTACTTACATAGACGGCACCTTAATAAATGTTTTTTTTTTGATTTGGAAATGGATTTTTTCTTTTCTCTGAGAATGAAACCATATTAGTAGTACTTAGAAATAAAAACCGATCTTTATAAAAAAATTCACTAAACGAATTTTGCCTTTGACAGCCCAATTATTTTTACACTCTCCGGAGCTAGCAAAGAGAAAAAGCGAGAAGAATGTGACAATGTAATGAAATACCATGAATTTGACCTTAGATCTTTGTGATCAATAATATTAAATAGAGTTTAACGTATGCTGGATAATGGTTAAATTAAATTGTATGGTGGTTGAAACCGCGGGGCACAGCTAGTACTATCATTTCGGTTTGTTTGTTTTCATAAATTGCTTGCTGATACATTTGATAACATGATACATATGGAGAGCAATAAATACGATCGTCATATCAATGCTACCTTATAGACATAGCCGTAATTTCGGAAACTGTACGGTTATTGATGTTGTATAATTTATGAGGTCAAACGACCGGTGATCAATCACTATTATTACTAGGCGAAGATGTTTACGGATTGCCGGCGACAGAATTGATACATACATTGTCGTTTATAGTTCGTGTATATATAGATACTAGACGATGCCTGCGACTTTGCCCGCTAATAATGCTACAAATTATTTTACCATTCCCACTAATTTAGGGCTTGAAAAACCTTTAGTTGGTTGCATATATAATTAAAACTGCATGTCTTAGACTAGATAAGTAACTACAAAATGTGCTTAATTATATATTTTTTCATAAATATTTTTTTCAATCAATTTTATGGAATTTCAATTATGCAAAATTTAATACCACATTAGTGACCCTAAAATTCCTTATCCTAACGTTTTTCTTTCTTACGTATTCCCGTAATACCCTCGCGCTCAGACACACAACATCGACGTAATGCTAGTGCAAGAAACTTTTTTGAAACCTTGTAAACGCGATCCTAAGATCGCTAACTATAACATAATCAGAAACGATAGGCTTACCTCCCCAAAAAGAGGTACGCTTATCTACTACAAAAGGAACTTGCA
>JWHW01053581.1:246412-260661 GCA_000931545.1 Papilio glaucus | reverse complement strand
CATTTGGAAAATTTATTAACTTATAACCAATTGACCCAAAAAGAGGGTAATGTTTTTCACGCGCATGTATGTATACCTTGTTTCACAGCAAGATGTCATTTTTGTAAACAAAGGTTTTTACTTTAAAATTCGTAAAGTCAAAAATAATTTCGTAAATCAATTTTCCCATATTACCTTATATCATTAGCTATCCTTGTTTAACAGTGGTAGAGCCCGCAACAACATCTGTTGCAGGAATGGGCCGGCTCGACCGGTGAAATACCACGACCTCACAGAAAACAGGCGTGAAGTATTCTGCGTTTCGTCTGATGAGAGAGGTGCCGGAGGCCTAATTTCCTCTTAGAGTCCTCTTCCCCTTCCCACCCTTTCCTCATAAGGATAGGATGGGAACGGGAAGAGGATTGGACGGGGAGGGGGTTAACGGGGAAAAGGAAATGTCCTTATTCCTGTCTATGCCCTCTGTCCATTAAAGGTAGGCAACGCATCTGCAACACATTCGCTTGTTGCGGATGTCCATGGGTAGCGTTCACATAACATCAGGCGATCCGCTCGCTCGTTTGCCACCTTATCCCATAAAAAAGAAAAAAAAATCCATATTACACAGTTTCACTTCACTTTATCTGACGATTTCCGCAAAATTACAACATCCGATAAAAAGTGTAATGGCCGCCATGTATGGTAAAACGTTTGTTTGTTTACAACAATCATATCATATATGAAACCAGGTATATGTATGTATATCCGTCCAATTGTGAACTCCTAGCCTAAACAGCTTGACCGTTTTTGATGAATGAGATGTCATTAGACTCGTAATCTTCTCCGGAGTGTCATATGATGACGATCACAATGTCGGTCGGGGTTTTTAACTGACTATTACTTGTTACTCAAATGCGTATAAAATTGAAATAAATGTTAGTCTTTTTTTTAAATTTGACTTCATATTGATTTTCAAAACAAGAAGTCAAATCCGGTATTATTTAAACGAAAAAGCAAGCTATATTAATAAAGGCGGTCATACAACAATCTTATAGTCGTTTTTTTATAATAAAAATAGAGAGCCGGAATTAACACTTCAGTGGTACTTATCGACAATTTTGTTACGATTAGAACAAGTCAGTTTTCTCCGTTGGGGTTATCGCTAATCAGTAATTCACAAAAGTTCCTGTATTTTGGTTGGAAAATCACTGTGGGGTAGATACTTTTAAAAGCCTAATACAGTAATAATATCCGTACGACGACGTTCGGATATGTACGTGTGTGCGTTCACTAGTGACCTGTAGCCTAAACGGCTTGAACAATCTTGAAGAGTGAGATGTCATTCACAGTCACAGCTAATTTGATGATGTGATGAATGATTATAATCATAGTCAATCGGGTTTTGTGAATTAACTATCACTTGTTGTAGTTTTTTGTTTTCGAATCGATTTACTTTTTTGGTTAAGTGGCTTGCTTGTCACTGCACCATTTCGGTAATCCTAATTAGTTGTCATGTAGACAATGCACAAAAATATAAGCGCTGCAATTGCCTAATAACTGTAAACAATTTTCTTGACCTAAACTGTATCTTACCAAGTATGTCTCGTGCGTGCTATATTTTATTAAAAGACGCATTGCGATTGCTTCTCGGTCAGTTTCGACATAAATGTTTCGTTCAAGGGTGACTACTTGATAACGCGTCGCTTTACACCGCAATACTATCTTACCAGCAAATTACGTTTATAATTAAAATACATTTACATTTAATGTAGAAATAATGAAGTCCTAAAATTTAATCTACCTACTAGATTGAAATATGATGATAAATAGATAAGTTGAAGGCATGAAATGTGAAAAACTCTGTACTTGATAAGATTTTGTCTTTCACTACATAAACTCTCTATTACTTTACACCGTGGTCTTTAAAATTATGTGGATCACTATTTTACTAATATTTATCACATATATACCTATATTACTCGAATACTATATCTATTTTTCACTTGTCATGTCAGATAAAACATTTTAAGCAAAGAAATATTAACAAAATAATAATGAAACAGTAATAATAGTCATGTTGCATCAGCTTTTAATGATTAATAATGATTTGACGATTTCCACCGTGTGGACTCTTGACCGTATAACACGGCATCGACCTTAACTAATTTACAACTCTCTCTAAGGACGTAGACATTCTCATTTTGCAATATAGTGCAGAGTCTGTATGTTTGTTGCACTTCGCCTTATTGCATCAGAATTGGACACATTTACTGCTTTTAGCGTTTTATATCATAACATCTGTTTCGAGCGGCATGGATTGGTCTCTTATTTTCCGATGGTTTCTGAACAAATTTGCGTTTGTGATAATTGAGGTACATCAGCCCAATATCATTCTGCAGCAGGACTTCACTGATCCATTAAAACAATGGACGATGCGCTCATCGCCAAAAATAGTCTAACGTTTATAATTCATTCAGTCAATATATTAGTGTCGTATATTTCAATTTATAATTACACTAATTATTTAGAATGATAATTAGGAGAAACTATTGTGTCGTTGAAACAAAGACAATTTATGGTGCAAAAGTACAAGTTCGCAGAATGGCATCTTGAATACAAAGATTTAGGACTTCGCACATTAGACTAACCTCGACTGCGATTTGACACTAAAGCGTAGAAATTTATGTCGTGTTGCTTACTCGCAGAGGGAAGTAAGTGATACTATTTAAATTAAATCATGAAAATTCCACCACGATTCGGCTTCGAGTTAGGCTAATTAGCGAATACCTTTTGGCGTTTCAGGATCGTGCAACATATCATGTGCATATGTTCTATCGCTCGTTCGAAGCGATTTGAGTGGTCGTACATTGCGCGTACAGTATAGGGTTGGAACATGTTGCTGACGTGTTTCCTTCCGATTATAAAGTACTAACTTTCATTTTCGACTTCACCGCCATCTAACATCAGCTAGGACGATGGTCAAGCATCAGGTCCTTCGTTATAAAAACATCTTAATTTGCTTTAAGCGTTATCAGACATTTGAGCTAAGTTATCAGCTATATATTAACGCCATTATCTTTTATATCTATTACATTGCGTACTTATGCGAAATAATGTACGTGTAGATTAATAAATGTACATATAAATTAATTTATAACGTTTTCCATGATATATGTACGTCGAAATACTTTTGCAGTAAAACTAGATAGGAACTACGGTGTGATGGAATGCAAATAATTACAGTTTAGAGGGCGAATTGAGAATACGCCAACCTTGATAAACACGATAGAAACTCAACGAATCGGAAGGTTATTGAAGGTTAAAGAAATATGTTCTCAGATGTGATTTTCCGATAACTTTTATTTAATTTTGTATAATAAGAAAACATATAATAATATTTCATTAATTTAAGTAAGTTTTAAGTAAATTATTTAAAAGATAAACGACGGAATCTAAGCGAGCAATAATCGAATATTAAGGTACAGGTTCTTAATCATCTGTAGGAACGGCAGTTAGAAGTAAATTACTAAATGATTTATATCGACTTTACCAACGTCATAGACGGCATTACAAGAGATAAACGACGGCTAAACAATTTGCAATACCTTTCCTATCTAATATTCAATTTCCTGATAATGGTAGCCTTATCTTATCTGTTAAAGAGACTTGATCGGTTTAGCGGAATAATTTTATTTTATTGCGTTTTTATGCGCATCTCCATTGTTCCTGACTATTAAAGGTCAATGAACATAAACGTTACAGTTACTCGATCTTCGGGAGCGCTTGCACAGTACTGTAATGATTCACATGATATGGTGACGTCATACTGATGAGTCATTTGCCACGTATAAATCAACACGTCAGCCAGGGCCGTTCCGACTTGTGACTCGGTTAGGCCTCCATTTCACAACAGTAAGCGTTCTGGAGTCAAGTTCGTGGAAAACTACAGTGACGTAACATCAAGACAATAACATAAGACTGACTAGTGAAATGCGACTCATATCCCAATTACGTCTCGACCCCTGGCCTGTGTTCATGTTCTTACAACAAATGGTTCATTCATTAGTGTAGGTATCATGTTATTGGGCACGAGCTGTAGGAAAACTGGTTTCTTTATTTTGTGTTTAATAACCAAATGTCATTGATTCAAATTTCACACCACCTTGTTAATTAATGACATAATTTCTTCAGAAAATTGACTCAATTTTTAAAGGCGTTATATCTTTTTGTAATAACTATTATTTGAAAAAAAAAAATGCTATTGAAATAAGTTTCGACCGAGTGGATTTTTTACGTTTCAGCTAGCATGATTTTTTTTTTTTAAATATCAGTAAATTATTGAAATAATTTACTAATATTTCTTTTAACCATTCCAACTACGCTTAAAAGCTTCTGCTAGGATATGGTTCACGACAATAGTCGAATGGCGGATTCGAACCCACGACCCCAAGATCGTCAGTCCTTACCCTTAACCATTGGGCTATGGACGCTTCAAATTATTAGTTGTGTAATAAAATTAGTTGTATAATATGATCCAATAATAATCACCAATCACTTACGCTTATTACTTCAGTTTTTCCTAATTAGATTATATCATCAAAATATTCAGAACAGAATTGTAACTATCTCGGATACGCAATGATAATGTTCTTCTCTGACGCATTCAAGCAAACGTTTGTGAAATTAAAAAAAAATACTTCTGCTGAGAATCGAGCCTAATAGTACAGAGTAATATGTTCTCACTAGTCACTTGTCTACGAGATAGTTTGTAATAAATAAGGCAACGAATACTCCATTGCTCGTACAGCTGACGCAACTGATTGTGTTAGAATGTTGCTTAAATTTTAATAGCGGATTGTTATGGGTACATTCGTTATTGTGACAGTAAGTCGAGTTTGTTATTTATTATTCTATATCTATTGTTACATAAATATTCTTTATGTCACGATGAGAAATAGAGTTATAAAATAAAAGGACATCTTCTAAAAGATGTTGCACGAACGGGCCGGCTGAACCGGTGAAATACCACGACCTCACAGAAGACAGGCGTGAAGTATTCTGCGTTTCGTCTGATGAATAAATTGCCGAAGGCTCCAATCCAATCCATTTCCCCTTCTCATACTTTTCTTGAGGTAAGGATGGGAAGGGCAAGAGGATATGACGCGCGAGAGTATGGATAGGAAAAGGAAATATCCTTTTTCTTGTACATCCCCTCCGATGTCCATTGACGTTGTAGATGCATATGGCTTACCCATCATCAGTCATTCATTTAATATCAGGTGACCCGCTTGCTCATTAGCCACCTTTTTCCATAAAAAAGCTTCCTACTTTGATAAAAATGTTAAAAATTGAATTGATAGCTTTTACTATTGGAATGTTGTTTCTATGAAACGTCACTTCCACTTCCAATGACAGATATTCTATGTAGATTTCAATTTAAAGTTTAGGATAAGTTCTCTCTGCTTATGAGGCTTCTTTCTTCTTGATTTATTAATGAAAGATTGGAAGATCTTATATCCACATGAACCTTATTTCTCTGTTTACAACAGATGTATAGGAGAATTGCGAACTGAACACTAAATATTCCTCAGTTAATGTTAACGATTTCAAATATTATAACAAGTTAACATGTCATTGTTTCTGTTTAAACACATAAACATATGAAATGGTTATAATATTGTATATTTCATATTCAAAGTATGTACAAAATCGACCTCAATTAGTCAATGACCTTGGCAAATGACACAACTCCGGTGCATGTTGCTTATTAGTTATCACTGCACGGATTGTTGCGTGATTAGGAAATATCCAGGACTGGACGTCGTTGAGGTCACGTAGGCGAGGTCTAGGCCTTAATTACCTACCATCCCGTATCTTTTTACAAGGTAGGTAGGTAGTAGGTTGGGCTACTTTTCCGCAACTCCACGACTAGCGCGTATTTTGCGTGTGGGCGGGGGCTAGGATCATTCCAGCCAACCCAACTCCCCGAAGAACCCCAACAAATAACATTTTTACAATGTCCCACTTTATGAGGATACCGCAGAAACAATATATTTAAAATATGAAAGTAGGCGAAAAACTTCAATAAAATATTTTTAAATCGCGGAAAGATTTTAAGATAAAAGGTTAATTTAGTTACAAAATAACTAATAAAATAATGTTTTTTTTTAATATTAACCAATTAAAAGTTGGGGAAAACGATTGGATCTTTCGAATTGGTCACCACTTGGGACACACTAAGTTATATAGATTATATTTATTAGTCATTATTTATCTGTAATAATTATACTCATGGATGGTACTGTTCAAACGTTTTGTGTTTCAATATACTGCAACACTTGCAATACTAACCCACATATCATGGATTTTTTGATTTTAATAATTAGGTTTAGTACACAAGAGAACTAAGTTATATTTACGTATACATAAAAATACCATAAACTATACAAATATATTTTTTTAAATAATATTATTCGTATAGTTCATAAAATAATAATATTTTATTGTTTTAGGTCATCTTTCCAGTGGCATGCCACTGGCCAAATTTCTACTTCAATTGCCTTATCCAAGATTTGATGAAATCTCTTTCAAAAGTTTCTTATTTACCCAACTATGCCATACTCCTCAACTCCTCAATATTTGATCAAATCTTGGAAAAAGTGATTGGATAAGAAATTTAGCCAATGGCATGCCATCCTAAGATTAGGAATTCATTGCAACACAGGTACGCTTCTCCTCGAACCCGCCCAAGGTGCATGTGATGAGAGTTTGGGCGTTCGCAGCGCGGCAGGCGCGGGCCGGCCACTGGGAGCGGCATGCTCTCGATCGCGAGAGGTTCAAACGAAGGTTAGTACAACAGATTGTAACCGAAGAAGGGGATCAACGGTGGAAGAGGGGTCGAAGACCTCAGTTTCTATCCAATTAGCCCAATTTCTATTCAGCGATTTTCAATGAATCTAAAATTAAAATTAAATAGTAAAAATCAGATTTTAAACTGAAGTTGGTCCGTGCATTTAAAATATGAGGTAGTAGTAGTTTATTTTTTTCTTCAACAAGTTTAATTACTGGGTTTTCAAATCATAATGCCCTTTTTTAAAAATTACTTCAATTAGAACTTAATAAAAAGGGCTAGTTATGAATTTGGTTAAAATGAAATTAGTTTCTCCTAGAATTAAAAAAAAAATCCTTTACATCCTGTATTATTTTTTTCCTACGGTTACACTCTGTATATACCCATATATAGATAATACAAACATTTAAGCCTATCACCATATGTCGGAAACCTAACATTCGCGATGACAAAAAAATATCACAAATATTTGCTTTGAGTGGAATTTCCCAGGGCCCGCATCAGATCATCTAGATACTGTAATCGCTATATTTAAAAAATACTACATACATACCAATAATAAGTTTATTTTATTGGTGTTGTTTAACAAAACCATTGAAACTTTCAATACTTACATACTTACTCCTAATTACAGAATAGCCGATGTTGAAATGGCAGTGTCCTGGGTCCTTAAGCCCCAGCATAGAGCGCGCGTGATGTTCCAGCGTTTCATGCCTTGGTGGAACGCCCAGAAGAGAAATGAACTTGCCGAGAAAAAGCAAAAAGAAGAAGAAGAAGAAAATGCAGAGGTATCCGAAACGTCGATTGTTAACGACGTAGAAGTTAGTGCCGAACCTAATGTTATTGCAGATAATACAACAAATGAAAATGCAAACCAAGAAAATAAAGAATTAGTTAGTAACAATGTTAAAGCAACCGGTCGTGATAATAATTTTGAAATAGATATTTTAGAGAAAAATATTGAAGAAATGAAGACACACAAAGACCTAACTAACGGTAAAATTATGATAGACGTTAACAAATTAAACGGTCTTAAACTTGGTATACAAAGCAATGACATAGACGTGTCCACTTGACACTGTGGTATAGTTCGGCGACCATTCTAAATAAAACTTTCGTCATCATTGCGGGCAGTGAGGACAAAGTTAAAGTGTAGTACAAAATTAAATTTATTATTGATTCGGAAAGAAATTATGTAGCCAACTTTTTATTATTTCATTTTTCTTATTGAAGAAGAACGTAAATTTAATAAATATGATTTCAATGTTTTATATTATAACAAAAAAGACTTCATTTGCGTTTAAAATATGTCTAAACCTTGACATTTTCGTACCCGTCCAAAAATAAAAAACGAGTCGCGATGTTGCTAGGATGCTGGTTCATTCGCTAGCGCGCGATGATAACGAAGATTTTATCGCTATGGCTATCGAACTATACGGGCGGAGAGGTCAATTTAAAAAGAAGATCAACCTACATTGATTGATCTTTTTTTAAATTAACCTATGTGTATGTATGGAAAATTTCACGAAACTACAGTTCTTAAATGTGTTCATTCAAACAGGTACCAAGGATTTTTAAAGATCTCAGAAACTATGAAATAAGCTGAAACGATAAAACTACAATTATAACAATATTAGTAACCCATTTATGATCTGATAATCGCCAGGAAGCAAAAAGACTGAAGAGATCTGTCGATACGACAGAATTACATATAGCAGAAGGCGTTATAAAATCTATGGCGGAAATTGTGATAACGTATGTAAATCGGTTACCACCGAAGCCGAATATAAAACTTTTACATATCCTGACGTATCCTCTATACAGATACAAAATATATACAATTATTTTTCGTTTAAACTTAACGATACGTTCGAGGCAGATATATTACTAGCTATCATTTCTACTACGAGCATAGGAAATATTAAAAGGTTGTGAAAGTATGCCTCGGGCAAATTACAAAATGATTTCACTGTAGTTTGAACCAAGAAAACAACTGTGATACGGTTGACACAGTATCTAACGGCTAAATACAAAGTGCCAACATTGCAAGCATTGTTACACCAATTGTGCTGGTGTAGCTCTTTAACTGTCTTTCTAAGACACGTAAATTATGCCACAACAAAGGCAAGAAAACAAACAAACGGCAACTACTTCATTGCAACTAAAAATAACAACTTGATAACGTATCTATGAAAGCGGTTGTTGTTTTTAAAAACAACTAATATGGACCAGAAACAACGTTGCCATTAATTTTTTTTTATTTATTTCGAAACTTAATTGATAATAATTTGAGTGCACAGAACGTGCCTAGCGACGGCACGTTGGTTTCGCTTAAATCATTATTAGTAATATTAATGATTTTCATTATCAATTTTTAAAGGTCACTACATTTATATTTAAATAAATATCTTGTTTTTGTAGTAAAAGTATTTCGCAATGTTTTAATAATCGCCATTAAAATAATAACAGTCACCTCAAGCAAATCTGGTCCGAGGTAAGATAAACAAGACAAGTGTGACAGATATTAAAAAAATCTGTAACAAGAGAACAGTCCAAACGAACACGTATCGTATACATTTTTTTGCAGAAAATGCAATTGAATTTGATTCCAATTACGAAATAAAACATATGACTTGTGGTAACCCTTAGTTATCAAAAAAAGAAAAGACAAATTTAAAAATGTACAAAAATGATTTGAAGTAATAAGAGTTCAAGAAAAGTCCTTTAAACAAGTGACAAGAATCGTGTAGTGTATGCACAAAAAATTAAAATACCCACATTAAAGAAAGACGCGTGGAAACCGACGGAGGAAACGTGGTTACGTCATTTTGCAGTTTGATTCACTTTCCAACATATATTGTAAATTTAATTATAAACCTCTATGTTAATGTACATTAAGCATGTCTATACATTTATTGGAAGACGGTATTTCTTTCCGTAAGAAAACATACTTCTATATATTCTTTTATAATGAAAGCCAAAGGGAATATATACCCAAAAGTCTACACCTCAAAAGCCTGTTCCCATCTGATCAATAATAAAATTCATGTATGTTATCTAACCTTCCTATTCAATATTAATATTTTTACAAGGCTTTTATATTTACTATTTATTTTATATTTACGTTCGAATGAAGGAACACTTTTTTCAATAGCCATATATTTGTCACCAGTGTTTTTTTTACTTTTTTATCGATCTTAAACATACGCCACCTAATTGTTGCCATTACGGTCAGTTTTGTGATTTAGAAATCCTTTGGTTTTCGGCTTTGTCATCATTTCATCAGCTCGTTAAATATAAATTCGTTAAGAAGCACCTTTAACGAATAAAGTCCTGATTCGAATGTAGAATCATTCAGATCGTAGTGGCGATTCTTAGACATGGCCTATTGCAAATAGTGAGCAAACCCCGTGACAAACAATAACTTTTGGCTGTCTTACTACAGAAAGTATAAGATTCATTACTACAGTAAAAATTGGAAAGAAATACCTTTTTCTAATAGTGGTTTGATATAGAAAAGTTTTTAAGAGAAAACTTTATTTTGGTAATAGTTAATCATTGTTTTTTCTTGCTCAAATTTTATTCTTCATTTCTCTTTATTATAACTATCACCCACTTAGTTTTTCACTTAATAGCTTTAAATTAAAGAAGTGTATTATAATGTAACATAATATAATGTACATTTGTGTAAAATATAAATAGGTATGTAATTATTATAATCACTGTATTTTAGAAAAAGTAGAGATTTAACAGATTTATTTTGTTTATTTATTCAATATTCCTTTCATCGCTGTACTATGTAATAATATTTAATATATATTTGTATGTCATTTAAAAATATTTGGTGCTCTTACTTTGAAATAAAGGGACTCTTGCAACACGAGTTATTCTGAAAACATCGCCTGATTTCGCGTGAAGGGTTTTAAAATATAACTATCGATAACCCAGTAAGATAGACTTATTCTTATTTAATATCTAAGTATGGTTTCTCGATGATAGTGTGAAAAATAAATTCTTAAAATTGTGTTCAAGGCTAACTTCCCGATCTTTTTTTTTCTTTTAGGTAACCACATTATTACTTTTTTTTCTATGTAAACATAATTAAGTGTATGTAAATGTTAAACGTATTTATGAAATGTACTTTAAAGCATTAAAACAAAAGTAAAGAAATTAATTGTGATTAATAACAATATGGGTTTGGTTTTAAAGCAAATAAAAACAGAAAAAGTACAAACGCCTTTTATTTATCAACAAAACCCACATATGTTAAAAACAAACAAATAGATTTAGAAGTTTTATTTAGAGGCCCTTCTCTTCGACGTTTCGCACTACCCGCTTTTTCGTTTTAACTGCCCATTTATGTCGGGTCATCCTTAAATGCGGGTAGTCCGAACAACTGTGGCTCGAAGTTCAGCAAGGATTTTATTACCAGGGTTGCGTTCAATGTAAGGTCTCTGTCCAGACGTTGATCCGGTATCATGACAACCTGGATACAACGCGTTATTTAAATGAAGCATAAAACAAACTTAAGGTATTTTCGATTTAATAATGTAATAACATTTATTAAGCATTATATGGAAGTCAATTTATAGCCTATTTTCAAATTATGAGCTGCGAACTGAACTGGAGTTGACCAACACGTAACAGTATGACAATCTTACTCACCAAGATCCAAAGTTGCTTAGTTTAGGCGCTAGTGACCACGAAAAATTTTATGTTTTTCAACTAAGTCGAAAAGTCTTAGATTTTATTAACATTAAACCACGCGTTTAGATCAGTAAGTAAACTACTCTATCTGATTAGTCAACGCACCTGCATCCTCGCTCGAACCGCCGCTTCCACTCCTACAACTGAATCTTCAAATACGAGGCACTAAACAAAAAACAATCTATACCATAGTAAGATATTGTAATTTTAAACAAACAAACTCCATTTACCGTACATGGCGGCAATTACACTTTTTATACTTTCACATTATATTATATTGTGTAATATAGCTAGCTAATGTTATAGGGTAATATGATAATATAACTAGCGGCCCGCCCCGGCCTCGCACGGTTAATCTCTCCATACAAGCTTTCATCTTTATACTTTAGACCTTTAGTTTTTTAATGCTCTCCTAAGTAATAACAAATCTCTGTGCAAAATTTCAAGGCTCCAGGCCCAGTACTTTAGATTGTGTGATGAATCATCATATAAAGTCATAATCATCAAATCATTCAGTCAGTTTCTTCTGTGACTGACTGTACTTACTATGTACGTTTCGAATGATTGTTCGATAATGCTGTAATACTATAATGTAATTACCTGGGTTGGCTTTGCCTCTGGCGTGAACCTGGCTGCGCCTATCAAGTAAATGTCGGGATGAGGTTTGCCACGTTTAACTTCTGAATCCGTGATACAGACCTGATACAATATTATTTATTAATTTTACACGTAGTTTAATGTGAATTTCGTCTAGTTTTAATTGCATATACAGTCTTCCAATGCAACTGTAACTCATCTGATTATAACGGATGTTTATGGATAACGGTAACTTAATCTTACTTCAGCCGCTTGCTCGGTTGCCTCTTTCTTTTATTTCTTGCGCCTAGTCCATCGCTCACTGAAGAGTTAGACCCGATAGGACATATCTCCGAATTGGTAGCAGAAAAATCCTAATATTATTAATGCGAATATAAGTTCGGTTGTTTGTTACGCTTTAATTCTAACGACTCAACCGATCACTAGGATCAGAAAATCACATTGGGTGCTTACCATTTATTCCGAAAATAAAACTGTTCTCGAGGTACTTTAACTAACAATACCGGTTGCCATGGCAATATTTCATGTTTTGACAATAACAACTTTTGACACAAGTTACATATAATTTGAAGTTATACGCGGATTCATCGTACAAAAATTTCCAGCGTGGGAAATAGGAACTGGATGCGCGCAAAGCCGAGGGCAATAACTTACAAGTAATAAATTAATAATGCGTTTGGATATCAAATATTATAGTAACCTTAGTGGGGTCTGACAAGCAGCAGGTCTCTGCTTCAACAACTTTTGCTGACATTTCGATAAGAGCAGAAAAAGTTTACCTTATGATGAAATAATCCGAACAGTTTAGGTCTCGCAGTGGCGTGCATCTGTACAGCTTGTTCTGTGGAATTGGTGACCAGCGCTATGGGGATCTTATTGTCACTGAGATGCCATAGAAGACGCTCAGCTCCTGTAAGTAATCTATCTAATAATAACAACAAAAAACACAGTGTTGATTGTTTTAGTTCGTTCTGTGATAAAAGTTAAAATATTTAGAAGTTTTAGAAAGATTTACCTTTATACAGCAAGTAATTTTGATATAGAAGCTGTGGTAAGATAGTAAAGAAATGACAATGATGATGACTTTAACTAAGTTAATTATGTTTCGAATGTGACAGATGAGTGAGTGTGTTTGCTAGAACCACATTCTACCGATTGATGACTGTGACCTAATCTTAAAATAAAAAAAAAAGAAAAGTTCATTGGATGGACCTTACATTTTTTTTACTCAATATTCATATGAATTATAAAATAATGCCCAAGGAATGTTGGCTTTAGGCAGGCGGTCGGCCGTTAAAAAACTATAGCCAAAACCTATTACAGTATGGACTACGGCCGTACTGTGCCTACCCCACATAAAAAGTTTGAAAAGGGAGAAAAAGAAGATTGATATGAATTATAGAACTACTAATAATTATGTTGATGTCGGAGTAAAGGACCATTGAAAACTATAAGAAAAAACTTGCCATCTTTAAATGGTGCACTTGACAGGTTTTTCTGTACCATATCAGTCATCTGCATTTCAAATTCATCCACAGAGATTGGTAGCTTCAGCTCACGAACAACTCCGATGCTTAGCTGACGATCAGTTACGCCGTACAGCTTTTCATAATAAATAAAATAAATAAAATAAATGTACAACGCAACAATGAACGTATAGTCTGTTCCACATAAAGATGGAATTTTTGTAAACAAATGTTCATCTTACATTTTATGTTACATTCGCAAACTCCCAAAATATTTTGAAAAAACAACTTTTTCTCACATTAGCTATACATATACAATTTCACTTCACTTTACCCTCACGACTTCCACAAAATTACATTTCCGATGAAAGTGTAACCTTGTAGGTATTGACGTTTATATGAGTGACGTTTGTTTGTTTACAAAAATTATATCTTGATGTGGCAAACGTATAGTTTGTTATACATTTACTCAGTTTTGTGTGTCAAGGAAGAAGGGCTACTGCTACGTCACCTATTAGGCTAAGACTTCAGAGAGCGATTTTTACCCGCGCCCGCAACCGATGTATGACGATTTTCGCGCCGCGTTTTATACCCGCAACTAGTAAAATCGCGCGGGTCGCGTTCACCCGCAGTTTCGGTGGGCATCGCCCGGG
>JWHW01053581.1:219678-245597 GCA_000931545.1 Papilio glaucus | reverse complement strand
CTATTTATGTTACAAAAATTTAAGAGAGGTACAGAAGATAACGGATAAGATACAGGAGTGGGCTGGCGAGATCAGAGGATAAAAAGGAATGACGTCATGACAAGCGTTTATATTATGGCGGATTATCGAGACATAAAGTTTGTACAAGTCCGCTTCTTAATGTAAGATTTAATAAGTTTTGTCTTTTATTGTATTTACATTAAAAAGTTTTTGATAAGTAGTAAATACTAGTACTACTAGTAATGCCAAAACAAAAGCTAGCCTATAATAAGTTTAAAACTACCATCCAAAAGTAATTTTAATATCTTTTTCATCTGCAGTTTCCACTATTATCTGCTGTATCGGAGTTGTACATATAATGTGAAAAGGTTTTGTTAGTAAGAAACTTGTGGGACTTAAATTATTATGCAAGAGATGTAGACGTTGGTTGTCAAAAATGTATAAAATTACAATACGGTTTATACAAATTAGACCGTCGGAGAGCCAAGGTATCGTCGGAAGGACACCGTAGAACTTGACCTACGCGAGCTCCAAGCCCTCGTGGCGTCCTCGTGTCTTCGTCCAAGACTCACTTTCGTGTCGCTGTGTCAGCGAAGTATACATATAGGAACAACAGAAATTCATACCTAGTATAGTGCCATCCATATCGAATAAGCAATGTGTTACTTTTTTGAATTTTTTTGTGGAAAAACATTTATTTTGTACATGAAAATACAAACAATTCAAATAAGATCTCTCATGCATTTGGAGGATTCTGTAAAATTTTGAAACTGTCCGACTCGAATCATTGTGAATATTTTAATGAATGGTCTGAAAATACTTATAATGTTAAAAATTTACTTGACAATTCACCAATTCACTTTTTCTATTTTGTATGAATAGAGCAAAAATACTGTCAAACGTCAAGAACAATGTACCGTTGAGAAAAAGCAAAAACTTATGTAAAGGCATTGACAAATATAAAACCTACAGTAAACTTGCAGGGCGCTATATAGTTACTTATGTTATGAAAGATCCATCGCGATCGATCAAGGTTGGTTATAAGGCAGTCGCGGGGAATCCCTGTTTAAAAGCTATAGCTAAGACTTTCTCAATTTATTCATAAATCTTGTTAAAATCAAAGGTAAGTAGTGTTTCGTAAATATGGTGTGTTGTTGTGTAAATAATTGTGACTTGACCAGAAGTTATGTTACACTGTAATATATCAAATCCAAATTACTGGCTCGTTAATGTCTTGAAAACAGTTAAATATTATATCGTATTGAATTTTTCTGCTGTAATTAAATATATTTCTTAGGTACAAGTAGAATTTAAGAATATTTAGTGTAGAATATTTAATAATTCGTTATTTATTTTATTTATTATACTAGGGCTTGACAAAATGGTAGCTTCATGAGCTTCGATATCGACTTGATAGTTTCAAATTAAACTGACATAAAATGTACGTAACCTATTTGAGGTTAAGTACTTGACTTTTTATTTTTCATGCGAAATTATAAACTCATGCCAAAAATATACTGAACCTTATACGTGATATCCAGCACCTGTTTCATGATTTAAAATATCATGTTTTAGATCAAGACCCGATAGATAATCGTAGATACCCGCTTATGAAAAGTGTCATCGAACTTTATTTTAATCTGAGATTGAAGTATGAATGCAAATTATAAGGTTTAGGTTTAGAAACTATACTTACCTTTCTTACTAATCGTGGTAAGAATCCCGTTTCTTACAAACATTATATTAGTAACTAGCTGTTGCCCGCGACTTCGTCCGCATATTATCATATAATCAAATAAAACATATTGATCACTTCGCAGAATAAAAGTATTTTTTACATTAACTGTTTTTACCTTATCCGTATAGATATAGATACTTTACTGCTTAAGGCAACATTTGTGACATTGCGAGTAGCGGGCGGCGCTTTCGATACGGCGACGCTTAATTTTTTCACAATTTCGAGGGTTTTTAACTTTTTACGCGGAACCCTAATTCTTTTGCTTAAAATAAATTAGCCTATTTGAAGCATTGTAATATTACCTATCTTCCAGTAAAAGTCCCATCCAAACCGGTTCAGTCATTTCGGAGATTACCCGGAATAACCGGACAGACAGACAGACAAAAATTTTAAAAATTGCATTTTCCTTATAAGTATCGTATATACATCATTTGTATTGAGTATGGAAATTTTGATATTACATACGACACTTCAATTTTATTTATCTGTATAGAAAACCAAAATTTTAAAGTAGAAAATAAATTATTAAAATTCTATGGGGAAACTTTACGTACTCAAATAAGACAGTTATTTTCAAACGCGAATGAATACGTTAAATAAATTGAGTAACTAGTAAGAGATTTTTAATTCAGTGTGGAATGTCGAAAAAAATGTGTATCACGTTGACAGCACTATTTTTAACTCCCACATAGATGACTACTAACACATGCTCATATGTTTTTTGGTATCAATTTAAATCTGTCATAGTTTATCTTGTACATTCTAAATCTATGCTACCAACATTATCAGCCAAAAGAAGAGGCCCATCACCACTGCTGGAGGGCTCTCGTAGCATTGACCTCTTCGTCGGCCCATCTTATAGGCGCCTAAGGGAGGCCTGTGGTATGGTCAACGCCGTCGGCGACCACCGTCGGGTGTTAGTCGGTGCAAGCCCGCTCTATTCACATAGAGCATGCGTAAGTATATCCCCACGAAAAAGAAGGAGGCCTATCAAAGCTGCGCCATCCAGTACCTGGCAGTCATTCTAGAACTTTCCCATCCAGTGCAATAATGGCTTTAAAATAAGACACTAGAAATATTTAAACAATTTTAATATCAACTAAATAAAACACAAATGCAACTTTACTACACATAAATATTGTATTAAATATTTTAACTAATGAACTACAAAAGAAAAGATTTGTGCCAGGAACTTTACATGTAGGAGTTAGTACAATATGCCAAATAATAAAATACGCCAGCGTTTTATGTATTGATAAATTGATCTGTCATTCAGAGTAAAGCTTAACTGTAAACATTGATTTTAGTATTTTATGGACTACTTCATTTTATTCGTAAAGGCAATGTACAGTGTTATATTTGTAATGTAGTAGTTTACAGACAGATAATACAGATTTATTATTTCAATATATATTGTCTTTGGCACTCAAAATAGATATAGATTAAAATGCAACAACCCTAAACCAATTTAAAATGTATACGAATAAATCATCGTTACAAAATTAGCTCTCAAAACTATAAACCGCAAAGGGGATTCATAATTTAACGTCAATTTATATTGACCCCACTCACAAACACGATTAGGCACATCGTTTTCTCTTAAGTCACCTAGATGAGCTATATATAAAAATAACTTAAGAAAAGTTAAGACGAGCCTTTCAACGATATCCATATAGCGTATTTTTTCCTGTATGACTTAGCAGGTTATAAAACTCGAGTTTAAAGGTCATCGCTCATTACAGACATGCATCACTGCTGGATTTGTTTGGGCTAACAACACTCACTACATCACTTCGCCGCTGCGCGCCGTCAACAGGTGGTCACCGCGCAGTCGTGGCCTGCGTATAGTTCAACCGAGAACAGACGTGTCGGACATATCGCATCTGCCAATAAATTTGTCTGTCCCGCTCGCTCACTCGTTAACCGCGGACCCGTCGAGTGGACACCTCACGAAGAGGCGGTGCGTAGGGTGCCATGTGGCTCTAATGATCGACGACCCTTACAGTGGTAGAACTCTGACGGGAGACTCATGACCTGACAGAATACCGGCGTAAAGTTGAGATACTTTATCGTAAGGTCGTACAAGCACCATCTATTTCCAATATTTTCCTTATCTTCTCATCTCTTTCCTAAACAAGGCAACTCATCCAGAGGGCCTTCTCATGCACACCTGTTGCTGCATAAACGGTATGCCGCGCCGTGCTTAGTCTTAGCTAGCTTGGTCGTTTGCTACGTACTACTGTACGAACTCGAAACTTGCCCTTACAACTAGCATCCATTGACATTAATATATGTATAACAATGCCTTGCGATTGTCATTTCAATATAATGTAAGTTAATTATTTCTGGTAAATTTTTAATATTCTTTTACGCTGTTAATACTTTACAACTGACAATAAAAGAAATTTGGATGATAATTAATGAAAATATAATATTTTTTTCATTTTCTATGCTTTGGTAAAATTTTTCTTCTTTACATTTATTTGTGATTTATAAATGCTAAAATACTAAACAAAAACTCGTATCAAATTTGTATAAATATTTCGACAACTATAAAAAGCCTTCACCGATAATACTAAACAAACAAAATATTAATTATAAACACTTTTAACTTCATCATAAAATAATGTCGAATCATATTTTTCAAGTAGCGTCTTTAAAATGTAAATAAATAAAACGAATGTTAAAACACTAACAAATTAAAATATTTATCATTTTAACAAAAAAGTCAGCTGTAGCTGTCAGAGCAAGCTAGATAAATCGATTATCACGAGATATCGAATCAAAATGTTACGATTATTTCCTTGCTATTATTTTTTATTCAAGCGTTATTAATGTCATACAGAATTATAAATATATCGTGACCTGTAAGACGGTTTACATGTTTATAATCTATATATTATTTCGACGTTCACATTTGATATGTCCCTTATCGTTTATTAAAATTCCCGTTTTATAATAATTACGTATACAAGTTAGTTAGTAACGTTCGAATTGATTGATTCACATATGGTATATAAAATAATTTTAAAATAAATCGCATATATCTGTATTGCGTACTTTTACACTTGGTTAAGATTTTAACTTTTAAAATTAGCCTTTCGCAAAAATCGAATTTATTTTGTTTTACGCATCACTTCATTTAGCATCGACTCTAATGGTAAAACCTTCTTTGTCACTATTCATACCTTAACCAAACCTAGTTGCTTATTGTTGCTAAATATCTATTACATTATAGCGCATTGACTCGCATCTTGTCCTGTTGGTTGTACGAAGCCCGGGGGAGGGGTGCCTATGTCACCTACGAGATCTGTCGGAGGCTGACCAAGGTCTTGCATCTGTAAATGACAATGTTCATAACTCAACACAGCATACTGGGCCCAGACAAAATTTTAAGTCATCCCCATCGGTCCCATGTCGCCCTCGTCCAGTGAACCTATTCGATGAGGGGGACATGTGCGGGACTGTTATTTGTGGCGATCACGCGGGAAGTCCTAGATTCTGCGGACGACCGTTGGCAGAAAAGGAGGAAAAATTACTGTTGCACCAATGAAACAACTTGAAGAGTAGACACCAAAAAGAGTAAAGCAGAAGAATTTATAGGCGTTAAATCTTATGAGTGAGGTACTGCAGGCTCTATCTCTTTCCCCTTCCCATCTTTTTGCTCTTCTTGAAGTGTCTATGAAAATCCTTGCAATAGTATTTTTGGTACATAGCATTCAGACGGACAGAAGCGATGAGGGAACTTTTGGCGACTTGGTACCGTAATATAGTCTTTATGTGTCTATATATGATATTTTAAATAGTATGTATGTACTATATATATAAACCTCGCGGAAAAATATATCTACATAATATATACTGTTTAAATCAATACCCACTGCGTAGTTTAGATAACAGAGTCAGTGGAAACAGGCAGACAGACTTTAGCATAAACGGATACTATGTAAAGATAGTAAACATACATTATATATTGTATGTATATATTTTTTTAATTATTTGACTACATTACCTGCTGCATGAGATTCAATACAACTTCAAAGCGTTTCCTCTTCACATCCTCAGGGTCGGACTCCTGCTCGGGCTCGAGCTCCGCGCACACCTCCTCCATCAGTTTCTGTTGCTTTTCAAATCTAAAAATAAATATTATATATAATTGTAACAATCATATTATACATAGAACACATATAAGGTGTATTTGCTACACTCCTTTCATCATTGCATGTCAAGGCAGTGTTTCAAAAAGTATTATGTCAATGTAATGACAGAATTTATACAAATGTGCCGGCTCGACTGGTAAAATACCACAACCTCACAGAAGACAAGTGTGAAGTAGAAGTATTCTACGTTTTATCTGATGTGTGAGGTGCTGGAGGCACAATTTCAATCTTCTTCCTATCCCATTTTTTCAAAATAAAGATTGGATGGGAGGGAAAGAGGATTGAATGAGGAGTTGATGAATAGAATCCATCTTTTTTCTGTCTATCTCCTCTTCTATCCATTAAAGGAAGGCAAGGCAACTCATTTATTTGTAGCGGATACTATGGTTAGCGGTCACTTAACATCATGCACACACAACTCATGTGAATTGTTAGCTTGTTTGCCAGTTCATTCCATAAAAAAAAACTTATTTTTTACGTTTAAAATTTTAGGTAAAAATCTTTAAGTAAGATTCTGTATAAAAATGCACATTGTTATAATGACTAGCTTCTCTATTTATAAGTTTAATCTCATTAGGGCCCAGAATACATAACAAATAATTGACATCTTCTTGTGACTATGTACTCATTATGATAAGGCTATAAGTAAGGACAATTAAACAAAGTTAGACTTCACTTTTTATCAATACTTTTAATAGTGGTAGAGCTCGCAACAACCACAACTGATGCATGAATGGCCCAGTTCTACCGGTGAAATACCACCTTACAGAAGACAGGCATGAAGTAGATGTAATCTAAGTTCTTCTAGTGAGTGAGGAGCTGGAGCTGGAGGAGCCACCTATTTCCCATTCTTTTGCTGATAAGGAAAGAATGCGAAGCGGAAGAGGACGGATGAGGGGGAGGAATAGGAAAAATCTCCCTGTCTATTAAAGGTAGGCAACACATCTGCAACTCACAAGCCTATTGCAGATGCCTATGGGTCACTTGATATGGGATATAATGCTTGCTTGTTTGCCACCCTCTAATATATAAAAAGTCTTATTTTTACAGAACAATGGATTCATTATTGGGCTAATGTTTAAACCGTGAATACCTTTTGTAAGTGTATAACATTAGAACAAATCATTGGAATTTAAATTGTTTTTGAAATAATTAATTAGGTTTCCTTTTTAAAATGGTCAAAGTCCATGTAGAAATCTGAACTTGATTATGTCCTTAATTCAATTTCCAAGTAAAACATTCAATAGCTTTTAATGTTTAGATAACCTACTACTGTCAAAATCTGGCATTTAAGTACAGACCTTATACCCAGGAATTATGGTGCATTTCACAGCTAAAGATTTTACAAGTTTTAAGTTATTTTTGGTTTATTATTACATAAATGACATCATGGATATTTTTATGGAAAAAAACTTATTTGCAAATATAATTATTAACATCTTGTGATTGACAATCAATGTTAGCGTTCAAATAATAACTTTGGCAAATAAAAAAAGCTGTTTTTTTTTAAATGACCCAAACCATTTTATAAAAGGTTTGTAAGAAACGGGAAATCCCCTTTCTTACAAACCTTTTATAAGTAAAAACCACGAAAGTTTAAAGTTATATACCCAAACCATTTTGTTTGTTAGCACTCTTCGCCTTAAATAGATATCAATACAGTTTTATTGAATTTTGAAGCTATGGTGTTCACCTCTTTTGAGGCATTACATCAATGATTATACTGCATTTGGAGGCAGCCCCTAGGCTGGATTATTATTACGCAGAAGAGTGCCAGTTGGCGATACATAGTGTACAGTAACGGCAAATCTGAGAAGGGATACGCCTTACCATCAATGCTCCTTGTGACATGCCAAAACCTATATAGTATGTACTATAGTTGTACTGTGCCATCCCCAATAATGTGGGAAATGGGCAGGGACATGATGATGATTCGGTGAGCCAAGGATTTAGATGTTTCCATCATCAATTAAATTGAATTAAATTCAAAGGGAATCTCAACATGTATACGCAAAGAGTTCTGCATCACCACTCGAGGGAGCCTAAGAGGACCGAGCTACAGCTCGGTCGGTAGTTTCTAATAGTTTAAAAAACTGCTATTTTAGCTATTTTACCTGTCATATTCGGCTTGTTCAATCTTGCCTTTATTTTCAGCCAGCCAGGTGGGGTACCGTTCTACGAGGTCTTTCAATGACGGGTATAAAACCTCCTTGGAGAGTAGAGATTGCATCATGCCTTGCATGAAAGGCACAAACATATTGTTCTCCTGAAAAAAGGTTTTATGATTGTGACAATATAGGATTCATTATATACATTTCATAATACTATATATACTTTTAATTTCTAGTGTTAGACTAAATTACAAACCAATAAAATATTATTGGACACAAAAGCAATTTTAATAAAAACTTATTAGTTAAGAACCTTAACTATAAAGATATATTAAAATTTAGTCTATAAGTTAGCAGGGTGTTCAGATTTAATGATATATAATCATATCATATCAGAAAGATCTATTGTGTACCCGTAATTCAGAGAGGTTGGTAGAGATTACAAAATTAATATTAAAAAACATATAAATATTTACCTGACCACCTTCACCCATATTAAAGTTAGCAAACATGTTTGCCAAATCGTTTTCAGAAAACGGCGTCTGAAGGTTTTCAGAGTCTGTGTTTAGATTATGCAAAGTTCGAGTTATCGCCTCGGATACCTGAAAACAAAAGTAATAATTTCTATTACAACAATACTATAACAGTTATTATAATTTCCATCACATATAGCAAGCAGAGGGTTCTGAAAAAATGTTGGAATCAGACTGGGATATTTCCGAGTTCTGCAACTTGTGTCATAACTCAATGGTTGGCATTCTGTAAATTATACATGAATTGATATGACATAATACTGAAACAGTCACCTCATTTATTTTCTCTTGAGTTGCTGGATCATTGCCATTGTCCACCGCCGGTGTATCCGATGTGGGTTTAAGCACTTGAGCAGCTGCCTCTGTTTGAATTAAAATCACTGTTATTTACCAAACTATTTTCTTCATTATATTATATTTCTAGACCCATGCCAGTGCAGCAGCTATTGCACAACAGATTACAGAATGTCGGCTTGTAGAATTAAGAATCAAATAATATTTCCCAGTAACATCTAGTAATTGAGATCTTGAAAACACAATCCTCTTTAATTTCCACCTCTATTCAACACTAAAAATGAAACGCTATGAATTTTCTTTTTAAGCTGGATTGAATGAGATAGTACCAATTAGAAGTAGTGCAGTTAAGGTAAGTTATCCCTGATGAAGATAGGCGATAGAATTTTTTATTTGTAATTTTTGAAATTTTTGTAGTACCTTAGTAATTTTCCATATGTTTCTATTTGCAGAACACTTAGAATTTATGACTCAGTGTTTGGCACCTCACAGAATTGCAAAATACAAAACTCTCAATAGAATAATCTGTATTTCTGTAGCAGCAAATTTCAAATTGTTTCAAACCAATTTTTTATGAATTTTTGCAGTTATTATATATATTGTTAGTAAAAATATTTAAATTTAATTATAAATAAATAAATATGCGCTCACGCCCGTAACCTAGAGGGTTAGGCAGAGATCATGGATTTCCATTTGGCGCGATCCTGGCACACCTCTCTCACTTCTATATATATTATATATATTTTTAGTAAAAATATTTAAATTGCACTTACCAGCCATTTTCGAGAAGGTATGAGCAATTTGATCTTGAGTTACTCTCTCATCTGTAAATAAAAAATAACTAGTACTAAGCACAAAAAATACCAACAGGACACTAAAGAAGAATATGTCTTGTTAAAGTTAAGGTTTTGTATTAAAATTTACAGTTAAAATGTATCATTTAAATTTTCTTGTGTAGTTTACTCCATATGACAAGTTTATAAGCCCATAAATGAATTTTATGTTACTCCAATTACAAAATTAAAAACATTAATTACCTGGAATTCCACTGTAATTGCCAAGCAGAGCAGCCATATTGCTCTCAAACTGGGCAGCAGCTTCTCTTATAAATTCTTCATTCCACAGATTGCTAGGAGTTTCTTCCCCTGTCTTATTTCCATTTTCTTCTGTTTCTTGTATCATGTCTTGAAGTGCACCTGAATCAATGAACTACATTTTATAGATATAACTATTATTTTAAATAGAAATTAAGTTTAAAAAAAAAACAATAATAAAGTAAATAAAACTTTTATCAAAAATATAAGCATCAATAGCCTACTGGTTAAGGGTGCAGACTGTGAAGATGGGTGTGAGTTTGAATCTTCCATTCAACTATTGTAACATTTGCAACCAAGTTAAAGCTTGGTTGGGAATGGTTAAAATAAATATTAGTAAATAACTTTGATAACCTGCTAATATTTCATACACATGCCTGGGAAGGGTTGGCATCAGGCAGGCGGCCGTAAAAAAATATAGCCAAATAGGTTTTGGGTATATAATGGATGGGATTATGATCATAATGCCGACCCCACATAAAAAAAATGTGAGAAAAGGGCAGGGAGAAAAAGAAAATTTTTTATCAATAATAAATGTCTATGCAATGTAACACAGACAACAATGCAGCACCTTCAGCAAATATAAATTATACTTGTTAACAGTGTGGTTTGTTTAGACATAATCACAAGTGTGATTTCCAGTGACGAAATTGTCTAATTCGTAAGACTGGCTAGAAACCGACATCAAAGACAAATCTAGATAGATGGACAATGAAAAATACAAAATAGGTAATGCAAAAAATTGCTTGCAGTAGTGATGTAAATCTCAAGTTCTTTATAACACATTTTATATATAAATTGGTTTATATGTGGAAAACCCATAAAAAATAAAATAACTGCTACAAGGAAGGTACATTTCTCCATAATCTTATATGCTAGACATACACATTTATTAAAACTTCATCATATATTTTTAGCAAACGACAATATATATACGTTTATAGTAATTTATTTTACGCATGAGAGCGTTTAAATGTACAAAAATTAATATGCTCTAGGTTAAAGATTGTGTAATACCATGACAGAATATTTAAAACAGAAGAAAACTTACTGTCTAATAATTCACCGAGCTCAGGATCCGCATCCTTTTTGGAAACATCTTTGTTGTCAGACATTGTAAGGAGAAAATGTAATTGTAGTAAAGATGAGGGAATTGAATCTGGAGGAAAGAACTAAATTTCTAGTTTCGACAATTTAGTCATCTGCATCCATCAGATTTTGACAGAAATGTTTGATAACGATTATTGACAACTACCAAAGAGTATATAAGACTTTTTTTTAATCTAAAACAGATCATAGTACATTGCGACAGTATTTTTATTTAGCTTATAATGTAATAATTGCACATCAGTGGTGAATTAAATAGATAAAATAAATATTATTGATCATTCGTATTCTCTATCAAGTGCGAATAATGATCAGATGCACAAACATTAACATTTAACACTGATATTCTTTGCTAAATAATTCAAATTACAGCAAAATCATGTGATTATGACATAATATCACATCACATAAGCAATGTTGCCAAGATATGAAATAGTAGGAAAATTAATTCATGAACGTTATTTCTTGAGTTAATACCTGTCTTTTGTCTTTAAATTAAATTTTTATATTTTACTGCATATTACAATGAATACATTTAATTTTTTTATTTTGGAAAGACCATAGGCCGTAAGCTTACGTAAATGTAGTTATTATAATCTTTTTGCTTTGCAATAAGCAATGACAACATTACTATTGAAGGGTTCCGCCAAATAAAAACAAATCGTTTGAAAATGTTCTAAACAAAAAATTGCGTTAGATCTGTAAACATGGATAATAAACAGTAACCTTTATAATTTAAGTCATTAAAATAAAGTATAAAAAGCGAAAAAAATAAAATGTAAGTATTTACACTAGCAAAAACGTATAAATTATGTTGTCGCTGAATTTTTGAACAAAAATGTCTATTGAATTACAGAGATGTACGCAATATTTTTCGTTTTCAAGAGAAAAACTATTTTGTCTTTTTTTCCCTTGGTGACGAAACAATTAGCAGTTGCATTCCCGGTTCTTCTTTTTCGTGTATTAAATTTGAGTCCAGTTTATTGCAATAAGATAATAGAAATAAAAATTGGGTCGACCATGTTACATATTCTTTTGCCGGCACTTGGCAATAATCGTTAATTTGGTTTTTAGGTTTTTGTATGAAAGTTAACGAACTGACCACAACCTTGCCAAGTTACGTGTCGCTTACAAAAAACACTCAAAAGGTAGCTGTAGTAAACTCCGCTTTTACTGGTATTCTGTTAAAAGAAGGGTTTACAAGTTTATATTCATTTAATTTAATAATTAAATAATTACATTTTCAGAATTCATCTTACAGTAACATCACTGCATCATCGTGCAGATGCGTTATACATATTTTTTTCTGCGCTTTATTATTATACTAAGTAAATTTTATTTAACTTGTTGCAGAAAAAAAAACAATATTGGCAATAAAATTTTGTAAATGTAAAAAACTTTGTACAGAATTGTAATAAACATGGCTGATAAAAAGAAGTAAGTGTTACAAATCGTTGCCCATCGAATCATGTATTCACATTATAACTACAAATTTATTTCAGAATACCTTAGTATTCCACATAGAAATCTTTCTCACATATCATAAAAAAACACAAAACAAAGATAACTTGCTTAAAGTTCCTCGTTGCTCATAAGAAGTAAAACTCACACTGTTCCGAGCTTACTGTACATGTTTCTATGCGAGCAGCATGCGGGCGAACTTGAAGCAAAGGTTCTACAACGCCCTTCACATACAGTACAATAACACATTCAGAAGTACTCGTCGATTGTTTTTATGCGACATTGCGTAAGAGAAGCGCATCTCTGGTGCGCNNNCTAGCACCCGACACCATTCTGGCCATCATTGCCAGCAGGTTAAATTGCACATATACGTCTACTGCACTATGTTGCACGTGAGAGGGATTGCATGTTGTCGATAAATATTGTATGATACTAACATTATATAATAAGTGTTTTACTAACAAAATATGAGTATTCAGTACTCGAAATAAATGATTATTATTATAAGACATGGCATACGTGGTTTAAAAGTAGTGGAAACAAGCCTCAGAGGCAGCTGTTGCATTATTAGTCTCGACTGAACTTCTATGTACCGCCATTGCCCGGAAATCGGATCCCATCTTTTTCATTTTACATTGTTCTTACATTAAATCTAGCAACCCATCTGTAATTTTCAATTTTTTAGAGCTATTTACGATTATCAGTGTTCATTTAAACATCGGGTAATCCGTTCGATATGTTGACGTGTTTCAAAATTCACTAAATATTATACTTTAAAACATTATTTACACCAAAACAATTTTCGGCTTATCGTTTTTGATATTTGTAGAGCTCCCGCTGCAGGAGATGCACCACCAGAAAAGAAAAAAGAAGAGAAAGGAAAAGGTAAACCGGTTAAAGAAGAACCGTTGGAACCAGTGCCTGAGGAGATACCCAAGACGGCATCAGAAATTGCTCGAGAGTAAGAAAATTTAATGATTAACTCAACATTCAATCATAGAAATGTGGCATCTAAGTGTTCATATGTTTTTATAATTACAGAGAAGCAGAATACAGAGCTATGTTGCGAAGAAATCGCTTCAAACGCCGATGGCCCGAGGTCACTAAAGTGCCAATAAGTACGAGACCATGGAAACCACCGTCTCCGCCGGAGAAACTGCCGCCCATTGTAACTTATTAACATGACGTCATAGTTATTATTTTTAAAAATCCAATTTCAGCCCATCCCTTACAAATTAAGACATTAGGGTGGGTGTAGACACAAAAAAATCTCTCTGAGCTTTCAAAGCTCGAGGAAATCGCCAATATAAAATATTTTATTTTAATCAATGAGGCTAATCGCAAGAAGGTAATAAATTAATTTGTTTCATTACTACAGATTATAGATCGACCAGAATTCAAAACAAAAAAGTGGGTCCCCCCATACATGAAACGTCGAAGACGCCGTCCCAAGCTGACGCGCATACCCGCAGAAGAAGTTACCCAGCCGCTATACGACTTTGCTAAATTGAGAAGAGTAAGCTCTTTTTAGTTCAACAGATTAAAAATGCTCCTTTGTATAACTATACAATGTAAAATAATTTATTTCAAATGAAGATGGAAAGTTTTGTAAATACACCTTACAGTTTACTCTAAAATTCGTAAATACCAAAATATACTTATCGTACGCACGTATACTTCTTTAGAGAGACAAATCAAAAATAACTAAAAATTTAAATGTGCCAGTACTCTTTATTTGCGAAAAAAAGACATTAAATACAATTGATAACGATTTAATCAAATAACTTTGAAATTATAGGTGTCAAAAAGTGATTGGTTACCATGATAGCATGATGTTGATGTCGTTTTTCCCAAACGCATCAAAAGAAGAACTTCAATAAAATAATTTTGGCTAGATTTTTGCGTATATTTTTGTTTGTAAACTATAATTATTGATTACAGATATGGCACAGCTTTATGCAAATAGAGAAAAATAAGATGATACTTCAAGGAACTGTAGGTTGTAATTCTAAGAAGTATTCATCGACTGCTTGCGGTAATGATCTTGATGCTATGTATATCCTACGATATGTATTTTATTAACACAGTTCGCGTCAAATGGATATCCATGATCTCTGCCTACCCCTCTGAGTTACGGGCGGTAGCGGATACATATAAATAAATAATACTTAAGACAGTAAATCTTAATTCGTAGCTACCAGATCCACATTTTTCAGTTAAATTCAGGACTATAACGTCATTATTTTGTTGTAAGAAAAATGTATGTGAGAAATATGAATTATCAAATATGCCAAAAATAGCCAGATGGTTCCAGAATGTGCCTCCCTCAAGGAGTGACGATATTGCGAAAGTTGCGCGTGTTGGAATAAAGGCGGCAAGAAACGGATCTTTGTGGAGTTTCTAAGCGTACGTCTAATAGTGGACTTTCCATAATTGAATATGACGATGATTACATTAATATTATTTTTAGGCTCCCAAACTGGTTGCATAGCTGTAATATGCAGGGCTCTGCTAGAAGAGAAGTCGCCATCACAGCTCCTGCGGAAGGACGTGGATGAGGTGATAGAGTGGGGCGACCGGTTCTACAAGCAGTGCATGTTGGCACTCAAGTGCTATAAAGGTTGATATAACTTGGTTTCTTCTATTTATAAACATAAAAAAGCAACTGATTGTCTGAGTGATATATTAACGCACAGGCCAAATTACGGGGCATTGAGACTTGAAATTTCGCACAGAGATTTCTGTTATTACGTAGACGAGCACTATAAAAAGGATTTTTCTAAGTTCATCCCCAAAAGGTCGTAGAGTGTGTGTTAAATGAATTATTTACGTTTGGATAATTTGTGCAACATTTTATATATTTTGTAATGACAATGAGTGTATTTTTTTTAATTCATGTATATTTTGTTTTGTAGGCAAACCGCAACTTCAATTAAATCAGCTACTCACATCGTTTTACTTCAACGATAATAAATATACGGTGAAAATGACGGAGGCGATGTCGGGACTGTTAGCGAAACACCCCGACAATATACAGGCCGAGTCAGACCTCATGGCGTAAGTAACACACCTTGGCTTTGAAGTAAACATAAGAAACAATTCCTATTATTGTTTTGATTAGGTAATACGTACCTTATACTACAATTATTCTTTGTACGGAATTAGTACTCGTGTATCCGGTATGGCCTAGGTGAACAAATATGCGGCGATTCGTAGCGTAGAGCCTCTAGAAGTAATTTTGACAGTTTGATTGACTCGGAAAATTGTCTCCCAGACGTGACGGCTAATACACACTGGCGTGTATAGGCAAGTTCTTATGGTTATGTGCAATATACAAGTATGTACCTATATTTATTGTCTGTGGAACATCTGTAAGTAGCGTGTGCGGATTCATAAACTTTAATTATAGGTACAATAGGCTATCGGTTGGTACTTTAGCGATACCACATTTTAAACGTCAACATTTTTACGTCTTCTGGGTTTAATTACATTGTTATGGTCCGTTTATCATGATTATGCAATTTTTTTCGTGGTAGAAATATCATATATTTTTCAGATTAATGGAAAAACAGATCGGCAGTACATACATGATGATTCTGAGCATTGATGGAGAAAAACACTTTCTTATCTGGGGACATCCCCCTCCACCAGAGGCGAATAGCGCTGTAAAAACCATATGCTACTTATTCGATCCGCATATGCTCAATGAATTGGGCCAGCCGAATTCCTTGTAAGTATATACCAACACTATAACATTTAGAACGTCCTAGGTAAATTGATTATATGTATGCGTGATCATGTAAGGATGCAAAATAAAAGCAAATGAAAGTCATAAGATTTTCATGGGAAGCATACTTATGAAGGAACTAAGCACGGCACGGCGCAGTACCGGTGACGGTAAACGCGGGCATGCAAGGAAAAGGGACCTAAGTAAAAGTGAATAAGAATCCACTCTTTTTTTTCGAACAAAAAGCAACGCACCCGCTTCTCGCGTCTTAACGTCAGGTTTTTCGCTTATCTCCATAAAAAAATCTACGTTGGTATAATCCTCTAATGTTTATAGTTCTGACAATGTTACTATTTCAATGTCTTTGTTGTCTTTTCTCTAGATACGGAGCGGGGGCATTCCTTCGCTATGCCGGTGTGACATCCTTTGTTTTAGACTTTCTAGCCAACTACGGAGATCTCGGTTCTGCTAAGAAGGGATCTCCAAAGCCACCGATAACTTTAACTAATATTGAGGTGAGATCATGGCATCGAGAGTGATCGCATGCCATCTACATGCAGTATTAAAAACTACAAATAATGATGAAATATATATGTAAATTATATACATTTTGACAGTGGTAGAGCCAGCAACAACAGCATCTATCGTACGAATGGGTCGGCTCGACCGATCAAATACCACGACCTCACAGAGGTCAAGGCAGGCGTGAAGTAGAGTATTCTGCGTTTCGACTGATGAGCCAGAGCCATGCCAGAGGCCTAATTCTCGTCCTCTTCACCTTCCCATCCTTTTTTAATAAGGAAAGGATGTGAATGGGATAAGGAGGAAATGGATAGGCAATAACATATTATAAATATCCGTTATTATATTTGTCTTCTCATTTGTCCATTAACTGGAGGCAACGCATCTGCAACTCAATAGCTTGTTGCAGATGCTTATGGGTAGGGGACACTTATTATCAGGTGCTGCTTGTTCGTTTATTCTACAAAAAATAAAATTGTTTTGCAGATTGTTCAAACTGAACCTCTAATCCGTGAACCTAAGTATGAGTTAGATCTTAAAGCTTTAAGAACCCATTGTCAAAGCGAATGGGAAAGTCTGAACGTTAATGCGCTCATAGAGAAAAAGATGACGGAGGTAACATTTTCTTTTCTGTTTAGTATGTTTTTAATATTAATGTCACGAATTTATAGCTAATGTGAAATTCAATTTGATTTAAAGGGACAATATCCACTCGCTTCGTTAAGTGCAGTTAGCTTGGCGACATCCAGAGCAACGTCTAAAAAGAAAGTTCGAGAATTTTATCAAAAAATCCCTAAAGAGGTAATTGAGTATTTAATTTTTTTGTATCCTGTAAAGAGGGGTGCTAAAACTTGTGATGGATAATATTAATCGAATGTAAGTAACGAACAAGCAACTTAATTTTTTTAGTATTGCACTGAAATAATCTGAAATCGTTTCAGGGTTGGTTTTATAATATCCCTTGAAAAATATGTTTTTGTAACTATCCTTATTCCACTTGTCCCACAATCAAAATTATCTAATGTATTTGAAACTGACAGAAATGTTTGAAATTATGTGTGAAACAATTTTTAGACCTTTTTGAAGCAAACCATTTTCTGAAATTGAAAAAGATCTTCAATCTCAGGTTTGTTTCTACATAATTTACTTTAATAATTTAAAATGAGTTTGTTTGATATCGTAGGCCCCTCCTCAACTCCCCATCCCGCCCGAGAAACCCCCTCCAGGTCCAACTCAAGATCAAATAATGTCGCTGCGTGGGGAAGATTTCTTCCTGTACAGTCCACACACCGACGCGCATACTTACGGGCGGTTAGTATAAGATTTGCACCATCAAAAAATATAAAAAGAGATTAGATCTTACATTTATTTTATATATCTATTTACAAAAGAGAAATTGACTGATATCAACGCATACCCCAAACTGCGAGGATTATAGAATCGAAATTTTGCACACAGATTGTTACTACTGACACGAGAGAGATTTTTCTAAAGGGGATTAACCCCTAAATTCGGTCTAAAATATAGCAGATGAAAGTTTTTATGAAGAACCGTGCGAATCCAGGGCAGGTCGCTAGATTGTAACAAGACAATACCTTCACATGTTCTTGAGCAGTCACAAATAATGATAACTCTGGTGTTTACAACTAATTACTATTTAATCATTATCTTATACTTCAACGTTCACCCCTTTTGCATGAAAAGATGAATAAAACAGTAGAAATTATACCTGATGCTATGAGATACAACGAATAATTTTTCATGATTTTCAAATTTTTTCATCACTACATTAAGTATAAATGCTTTATTAAAACGTGAAAAACTTAACAATTCCACATGTTTTCAAGATACAGTACGTATAAATGATTACAGTCATGACTGACTCTTGACTTAACTTTTTGCAGAGACGACCTGATCCCACTCCCCAAGTCGGAAACAATTCTACACAGCCCTGTAGAAATTGCCGACCAGAACTTCCACTCGCAGTTCCAACAGATGGACGTGGAGAAGTGGATATTACACGCAACAAGACATATGGGCAGTTACAGGCACGTAATCACCTTAGATTCCATTTTTCGAATTTTCTAAATGTTATAAGAGATATTATTATCATCAGTCAACATATCCATTGCTAGAAGTAAACCTGCAGTCGTATACTGTTATGAATGTTTGCACATACACGCAGGTGTGCCAAAGCGTTCCTGTGTTCCTACATAACCTGCTACCCTGTATGCCAATGCGTAGGTATATCCCTACGTTAAAAGGTAGGTTGCGTTTCCGGCCTTCCTTAAGGCATCATGGGCGGCGGTGATCACTTAGCTGTAGGCGACCGGTTGCTCGTTTGCCCCCCACTCCTATAAGAAAAAGGTATACTCTCAACCGAAGAAGTAAAAAAGCAAAGGCGAGTAGAATTATAAAGTCTGCCTTCATTATAGGGTTCGAGGGACATTTGACATCCATACGTTTCGTAACTCGGTCACGTGCGGACTTTTCTCCGACCTCATATCGTTGTTAGCGGTTTTGCGTTTTTAGAAGTCGTAGCTTGTAGTATTTCGTGTATAATATTTTAAAGTTTAAATATTTTTATTGCTAACATCATTACCACTTTTCAGATATCAGACATTTAAGACGTACACAAGCATTGCATGCTGTGTCGCCGCGCTGGCGATGCTGCGGCGGCTGCGCGCTCGCGCTTGGAACGAGGATACCCTAGATGAGACATTGGATCTGGGATACAATATCTACCGGGTACATAGTCCCGAATATATTCTTACGAATCCAAGTTTAAATGATTTTTAACACGCTTTTGTAAATTTTATCAATTTGTAAGCTTATAGGTATGCATTATTATAAAGAACTTCCAAATGGGCATTTGAAACTTGTAACTTTGAAAATTTGCACACTTATAAAGGACCGATGATAATACTTTTTGTATAGCTCTACCCAAATTTTCTGACAGTGATCATTAGGATAAATAATGAAATTTTGTTTCATGGTTGAGGATAACGCAACTTTGTTATAATTGAAAAACGTTAGTTTGAAAATATATTATTAGCTTACTTGTTTATTAAATTTCGTTTGATTTAATAAACGAATATCCACTATGTTGCTTTAGTCTAAATAAGCATGAATACAAATTGTACTTAGACCACAGACTTCAGAGAACGAAATTTCTTAACGTACGGAGTACGTTTGAATAGTAAGCGGGCGAAATGATTTACTATCCGTGCTCCGAAACGCGGTCTGGAGATGGGGGAATGGAATTCATCAGCAAAGTTTCTGCGTACGTACATTAATTAATATTGTCGAACCATTTGACCACGTCCGACAGAGTTTTGAAGCAGGTAGTTTGACTATAATGTTTTGGAAAGACTGTCTGCCAGATTTCTAGTGTAATTGCTGAATCTCCATTTCCATCTCACTTAAAGGCCTTATCTAGTGTAGCTTTGGTTTTTGATCAGCAGTAAAACTATTAGTTATGTCACAGTCACATTTTAGAATTGTTTTATGATTATCAGGAATCGCTTGTGGAAAGAGGTGGACCAATTAGACGTCTTGTGCTCGGAGAATTAAAGGAAACCTTCAGAATACGAGACAATGAGTACAAGCATAAGGTAAACAGTTAATATTACGAACATCACTACTTCTCAGTTCCCCATAGCTGCACGCCACTTTATTTTCAAAAAGTAAATGGAGCTGTAGCTTTTTTGTCGGCGGTAATCACAGCTGGTCATAAACTTCCTTTTTGCTTTCTTTCGTCAATAGCACACTATAGTAACACATCTTTATCTAGCCGTATAGCTAGTCGTGCTTGCGGTATTTACTATGATTCAAATGTTACGTCTGGAAGACGTCGCGCAACTAATAACTTGGGAGATCTAGGTGTCTATTGTAGTCAACAGGTAACCCATCATATGCGTGTAAGATTAATCTTAATTAAAAACAAGAAATTATACAAGGGAGCAATTTTACAGATTTTAATGCTCCTTTAAATTTATGAATTTAAGTAATAAATATACTGGAAAATGTGGGATGATCGAGCAGTGTTTAGAAAAGGAATGGGTTGCATGGATCATGTCTTTTCTTTACGTATGATCAAAGAAAAGTTTGTGGCTGTAAACCAAAAAGTTGTATGCGCCTTCGTAGATTTAGAAAAGGCCTATGATAAAGTTAAGAGATAATCTGTGGTCAACCTTGGTTGAGTTTGGATTGAACAGTGATCTAATACAAGCGATAAAGTCTCTTTATAAAGATTCTACTGATTGTGTTAGGATAAACGGGGCCTACTCAGATTGGTTTAGCATTGGTAAAGGTGTAAGACAGGGCTGTGTAGCATCCCCCTGGCTGTTTATTCTCTTTATGAATGATTGTTTGAAAGCTTTCAAAAACGATTGTGAATTAGGAATGGGTGAGCTAGTTGTAAAATGTCTCTTGTACGCCGATGACTAGGTCGTGTTTACGTCATCGGCGGAGGACTTACAACTTATACTGAATGTAGTGAATGATTATTTAGAAAGTATAGGCATGAAGATGAATGTAGATAAGATGAAAGTAATGGTGTTTGAAAGAGAACAAAGTAAGACAATAATTAAAACAAATATTAACGGCAAAGGAGTAGAACAGGCGGACGAGATCGTATATTTGGGGTGTATGTTTAGTAGAGATGGTAGGCATGTTAATGATTTTGAACGACGAGTGAATGCGGGAAATAAAATAAATGGAGCTATAGGAACACTAGTAAGGAGTCGGAATGTGTCTATGAAAGCTCGTCTGGCGATACACAATGCTGCACTTTAATGTATGGAAGTGAAAGCATATTAGGAAAGTGTAAGGGTTTGGCAGGAAAAGCATATTAGTACAGTTAATGCCGTTGAGATGCGTTCCTTAAGAAGTATGTTAGGCGTGACATTGAATGATAGAATGAAAAATAGCATTATAAGGGAAAAGTGTGGCTTAAAACTTCATTTAAATCTTGTGACTAGAATTGAGAAAGGTATGCTTCGGTGGTTCGGGCATGTTGAAATGATGAATGAAAATAGAATAACAAAACAAATTTATATTGCAAAAGTGTGTGACAGTGCTGGGAAAGGCCGCCCAAGGAGAACTTATATCGATCAGACTAGTGGCTTACTAAAAAAAGGGCGATATAAGGAGCACCCATAACCGACGAGCATGCATGCGGAGATGTATAAATGTAGAAGAAGCGGAAGAGGTGTGCCATGATGACGCCAAATGGAAATCCATGAGCTCTGCCTGCCCCTCTGGGTTACGGTCGTGAGCGCATATTTATTTATTTATTTATATACTCGAAAATAACGTGTACTACTATTTTAATGAATAGGAACGTGGTATAGCCGTCTGGGGCAAGATCGTCTCATCCGATCCCAAGGTCTTCGACTTGTGTCGCGGCATCGAGAGTTTCTTCAGGGAATCTGACGCTGGAATTTTGCAGGTGAAGATACCGAATTCTCCATTTTACTGCTATTCTCTGTATCGCTTCCATTGCTTAAGCTTTCTTGCGTTATTGATGTTATTAGATTCCTGGAGAGTATGAAGTGGCCATTTGGAACGAGGGTGGCCGCTATTACATCTACCATCCTTGGCCAGCGGATAGATATGGATATAGGGTAAAGATGTACCTTTTACATTAAGTTTTGAATCTTTTAATAATAATTAATTTGTAGAGCTATTCTTTACTTTTAACAAATTAATATTACTTAAAGCTAAACTATATTAGCAGATGAAAAAATAGTCTTTTTTATCCATACTTTTGAAGAAATTGATTTATGTAAAAAAAAATGTATTTAAAAAGTGAATCTGGGTCGGACATTTCTTACATCAAGAAACATTTGACATAGCCGTTTTTTTGAGTAAAAGTATTCTCATCCGATCAAATTTTAGAAAGCTGGCACGTGTTTACCTATTACTCTCTAAATAAAGAGGCAATTAGTAAATACAGTAATAAAATAATCAATGTAAAGTAAAACTAATAATAATAATCAAATAGTGAACAGTCGTCAGCAGAGCAGTCAGTTTGTGGAATAATATGTCAAGATTGTTGTGTTTGGTGTTAAGGTTGGACTACGAGACGGTGGCAAAGCGTGTCTACTGTACTTCACAAGGGTATCAAGATTATGCGAGCACTTACTGGACAGTGCGGCTGACATGAAGCGCAAACCGTTCAGCATCTCCGACGTCACAGTGCAGGAGCTTGGCGAGATGCCGGAACCTGTTAACAAACTGAAGCGTAAGTAGTGTATCTATATATGTAAAAGGCGATGTGTCTATGTATGTTGCCTATGGATTCCAAAACGGCTCCACCGATTTCGATTAAATTTTCAGGAAATGTTATGATTGGCTTAGCTGGTGATCCTGTTATTGCGTTTGGCAGCGATCAAATCAACATAATTAGTGCCACCCGGGCGAATCCGGGGCAGATCGCTAATCTAAATATCCACTACTTGTGTACAACCTCGTTGGCTGAGGATATTTTTGATAGCGTACCAATGTTGTCAATTGAAATATTATTTTTTATAGTAAAAGTAAGCAAACGTCCAAGCGACCCACTTGATATTAAGTTGTTAGGGCTATCCCTACCCATTAATAACCTCAACTAGCTGTGAGTCTTAATTAAAAACAAGAGAGTGTTAGAATTTGAGACGTTTGTTATTTTTTTTATAGACTTTTACCACAGAAAATATCTATAGAAGTGTAAATATATATTGTATAGGAATCAGGAATGTTTTGTATTGTATTGACTACACTAAACACTGGTTGATTAAATCTGCGAGAGGTAAAAACCGTGTCGTCTTAAACTACATATATATAAAAATCAAAATCACTAAATTTAGGCATTGTCATCTGTCCCCCACAGCTGTTGCGCCCAACCGTTGGGTAGTTCGCGGGCGGTTCCATGAGGCGGACGAGAGGTTCCCGGAGGAGCACCGCGGGCGCCAGGCCACGCCAGCATCCATCGCAGCCATAGCCCTAGCGCACATCGTAGACCCTGCCCAATGGACCGCGGACCAAATCGACGAGGTCAGTTATACCTAAATTTCAAATTCGCCCCACCAATAGGCGTGCATATTATTTATTATCATATCTTATGTTATTTTCCATCATACCTTACGGATTTCATAGTAATTTGGATATGGACCTTAGCTAATGATGTACATTACATCGTCGAATGATTACAGTCTCTAACACGCGGTGATATACTCTACCAAAATACGATCGAGAATCTCGAACGAATGGGAATAAGCTTAGAAACAACCAAAAACGATGAAGCGGAAAATGTTGAAGAAGAAGAGGCGGCCGGGGGTACGCCCGCGGGGACCCTAGCCGCCGCTGACGTGTTGGACAAGTTCCGAATATCCGACTATGATTGTATCGAGACTGATGTACTGGACAGCGCTTATTCCGGTAAATATATGAGTACGGATATTCTAAGCAATAATAATATTTTGAGTAATTTTATCCCAGTCATTAACTTTACTACAAATCAATTTTGCTGGGTCGATAATACAAATGCAAATGGATGACATATGAGACTATGTCATACTTCCAGGCGAGTTAAGCCCCACATCGGGTGACGTCATGTCCTTGAAGCAGTCGCTGCGGCAACTGTTCCGAGAGCACTCGCACGCGGTGGTCACCGCGCGGGGCGCCTCCAACGCGATATGGCGACATGACGATCACTACTACCTGTTTGATCCCCATGCCTGTGATGAAAATGGTGGGTGTAAATTTAGTAAATTATTTTTTTTTCATTCATTATACCTAGTAGTATTTTCACTAAGATTTTAAGACTAAAAACTAAAGCAATAAGTTCATTCTTGTTCCAAAAGTCCCTACTCACAAAACGTGTGTGATAAGAGATGGTCATCACAATGCTTAGAAGGAAAGATTCCTTAATGTCCTGTCACCGTGAGACTCTTAAAAGCGTTCTTTAAATAATAAGTTAATATGACTTCGCGTTTATTTCTTTCTACGTATGCTACGTACTTTCTTTAGATTTGTTGTTTTACAGGGTATCCGTCGGATGATCTTCGTGCGAAAGCTTGCCTAGTGAGAGTAAAGGGGGGGCCAGACGCACTAGCAGATGTTATCCTTGGCAACCTGCCCCCGGGCTCCGATGACAGCTTCAACTTATCACCTGTCGCCATCACCGCGACCAAGCTCAATGAGATTATTGGCGCTCCGGAAACTAAGCTTGAGGTGATTTAATTAGTCACGACAAACTGGGTATTCAGTGAATGAAAAAATGACCGATGCTCAAGCTCCTAAAAGAACTACACCACCCAAACCCAACCAACACCCAAGTTAATTGTACAAGTTGAACACTTAGCAGCTGGTCACGTCAAGATTCCGTCAAAATTTTACGGGATAAAGCCACAATAATAATTGTAATTTTTAATATCTGGTTCTGTCCTAAAATTATTACAAGAATAGCGGTTGCCACAGCAAAAAGTTCCACAATGAGTCGGCTAAGCCATGTACAGTGGGGAACGAAAACCAGTAGTTTTCGAATTCATTCCTTTATGAAGTCGTAGACACTTAATACCTTTTAAAACTAAATAACTTAGCAGGCAACTAAATATAAAATTATACTTCTTGATTGTCATATCAACAAGGGTCAAAATACACATCACACTTATACACTACTATAAAAGTAGACACTTTTCTCATGCCTAGCCATTATGAGATTGGGATCAAATATCGTTGTAGTTGCTGTTTAGTTATCAGTGTGTGTCAGTGACCCTGATACAAACAAATTATCAACCTTACAGTGACGCACCTTTTTTTTAATCCCGATTGTATCATCACAAAAATCCTCCTTTTACCTATTTAATTTTTCCTTTAACCTTAAATAAATAATTCCTTTCATAACAGAGCAAAGCTTTCGAGTGGATATCAAAAGGAACAGCTGCTATAATGATGGGGCCCCGGGGAGAAAACTCTGCTATCGGCAAGGCTGCTGAGAGGGCTGGTGTCGGGGTATGTTTGGTTAACTAATGTACAATTCCGTTAAAGGATGTCACAATATCAGATTGTGCTACTTTGGTTACAACATATTTATATTTATTCAACTACCTGTTATTGGTTCAACTACCTGTTAGTGGTTCGATCGTAAATTTTAATAGTGATGAGTTTCAGGAGGAAGACATGGCGG
>JWHW01053581.1:197840-215077 GCA_000931545.1 Papilio glaucus | reverse complement strand
ACACTACGTCCCTGCCCCGCGCCGCGCGCCCTCCTCAGCTCACACCGGAAGAAGTGCAACCGCAGTTCCACGTCACTAACTTCAATGTACGGACGAGCCCACATAAGATATTAATTCTCATCATGCATGTGCTGTTAAATATGTCTTGGCCGCTTCGTGATTGTTGCGCAAACTATTTACATTTATACTTTGTCTCACGTTACACGAACATTAAACCATAATATAAGCTTCCATCTCTTTTAAGGTTTCAAGGTAGCTGTTAGAAGTATTGTATAACTTCGATTACGACAGCTAACATTGGATGGAATGGGTCTTTGTTTACCTTTGCTAAATAAAATAATCCATATATATTTTATGATATTCTATAAATCTTGTGTCTCTTACAAAATCTGGTTTTGTCGAAACATTTCAAAAAAACATTTAAATATTTTCAAGTAAGTTCTACGTGTCTATGTCTATCACCATTAGTATTTAAAAATAAATGCATTTGCCGAAGTTGTACCATCGAACAAAAAAAATATCTTGGGATCCACCTGTTGGCTGTAGAATCTCCTAACGTCAACACTGTCGTCAGTGACTATCCGGCCGCTAGCTGGTCGGCCATGAATTAAATTATGGCCCACTCAATCTTCGTTCGCGATTATGATATTTAATAAAAACTATTTCATATATCAGGTAAAACTGGAAGTTGAGGGAGACGTGGTGCAGGGAGACATAAAGGCCGGAAACACTGGAGCCGTACTGAGCTTAAGGAATGGTCTTAAGTCGTTCTTCGAATCTGTAAGTTACATTTTGTAATCCACTGGCTTTCGTGGACAAGAAGAAATTGAACAGTTCGAAAGTAAACCTAACCGTCCCTCTTTTACAGCTAAACAGGTCCGCAACTCGTCGAATAATTGGTGATATTTGATGGGTAACGGTATTACTGCTAGTTGCTGACTTAATTAGGTGACCAACATGCTCTTTTGCCCACAACGGTAAATCTATGATGGACATAAGCTACCTAAATGGTTCCGATTGAGCGCATTTGGCCCACAGTTATCTCAAAACCAAAAAATCTACTCCTGAACCGATGACGTTATGTATATACTAATATTCTATTCCAGCACAATTACGGCGTAGTTTGCGCAAAGGGGTACTGTGTCGGAGTATGGAAGGCCTCCGAGGGCAACGCGTACTGTCTCTGGGACCCTCACGCGGTCGGCCCCACGGGTCGGTTCTCACCCGGGGGAGCTTCGGCACTGGTACTGTTTGCTACTGTGGATCAACTGGCTGAGACAATAAAGAATAATGTGGAAACGCTCATGCGGCCGGGGAGCAACAAGTAAGTCAGCAAAATTGTAACCAATATTTAATTAGTTTTAGTGCTTAGTTATAGTTTTAGTTATTTATCAAGATAACTCTCAAGAGACTCAAGCAGGCTGAAGAGTCAATATAAAACAGGATGTCGGTCTGGTCTTGATAGTCAATCAAACCAACGATAGATATGATTTCATAAATAGGTAAACTTTAATCAGTAATCAATACTTATGGTCCGTTTAAGATTCGATATTATGTTTGCGAATTTATAGGCGAAGCTGACTAACCTAACAACTTAGCTGTGGTTTGTTCCACATCGAGTTAAATTTTGGTTAACAAAGGTTTTATGTTAAAACCTTACCTTGTATGTTAAAATTCGTAAATTACAACATTATAAATTACCTTAGGGTAGCTAAGGTAATTTATAATATTACACAATTCCACCTAACTTTATTTCAAGATTTCCAGAAAATTGTAACATTTCCCATGAAAATATAAAAAAGTGTAAATGGCCACCATCTATGGTGAGTGACGTCTGTTTGTTTACAAAAATTCTATCTTGCTGTGGAACAACCTATACGACACTGTACCTTATTCTGAGAAGAGGTAGATTTTTAAAGATACGCCATCGGGGCTCACAGTACACGTCTTGTAAGTACTGAGGAGACTGACTAGCCAAGTAGTTTATTCTGCGCGTCCAAATACTTGTCGTCAAGTACTAAGTGAATAAATACGACTGCGGCATTTCGAAAAGCTAGCTACTACTAGTTATGACTACCCTAACAAATCGTTCTATATTATATTTCAAGACGTCAACGGCAATTGCGTTTCTGCTAGGACTTACACTGTGATGAGTAGTCAACATGGAAGTCGACCAGCGATAATTTATATCTAAAACATATAAAACTAACCTTTGTTATAACACAGATACAGCATATCATCAGTAAAAGTATTCTGGGAGTACTCGAAGCGGCAGGGCGAGGTGAGCCCGCAGGGCGCCGTGCCGGACGAGGGCTACGAATGGAAGGTGCTCACCGCCTACGTCGAGACGGCGCGCGGTAGAACTATATTGAGAGGGACCAGGCCGCCGGATCTCGTCAAGTTAGTATTTTATATGAATATCAGCGTATGCCCACTATAAGATTAACTTTCATCTTCCATAGATTCAAAGAAGTAGCAAGGTAGTATCAACCGAAAAAAATAACGCAATCAACAATTCAGTACTAGCTGAACATTCAAAAAGCTTCAAGAGGGGTGAAAAGGAGGATTAAAATTTGTATGGGAAAGCTATTAAAACTTAAGTTAGATTTAAATTCATATTTATGATATTGGTTAAAAATTGTTTCGTAGCGTTCTTGAAAAGTTTTTTCTTGACACATTTTCACATTTCAGAGTATTTTTAATATTCTTTGTGTTTATATCAATGCTTATCTTGTTTTACAAATCGGGCCAAATATACGATTCAGAAATCTTTAGCGGGCGACTGTCACGCCTTGTTTGTAACTCTAAGACTCTCACGGGCCATTTGAAGCCATTATTTTAGGTAGACAAAGTCACGGGAATTTTCTAGTAATAAAAATGTTCAGGTTTACCCGTGACGCGGTACTGCAATCCGCGTGTGGCGCGATCGCGGGCGCGTGCATGTCGCACGTACGCCGGCCGCCGCTGTGGACGCGGCGCACCGTCGACGACGTTATGGCGGTGGGTGGCAAACTGCTTGCCGCCTCCCTCTCCACGCTCGGCTACGAGTTCAGACCTGGCGAGGATGTGCTGCTCCCTCTGCAGGTCAGCGCGTACCGATTTTATAGTATTAATGCTATACTGTAATAGGAGGCAACCAAGCAAGCCATTAAAAATACGTTACCATTAAAATCCAAAACAATCAGAAGGTACAGATGCGTTGCCAGCCTTTTTGTAAAAAGAAGGAAAAAGAGAATGGCTTGAGAGGAGAAGTGGGCAATGTTTCATTATTTTATTTAAGGGATGGAGGTGTTGATGTTGATGTTACATAATTCAATTCGGACGAAATGTAAAAATATAAAATACCTTTATTACACACTCGTATTCTGTGAGGTCGTGGTCTTTATTCGAAAGGCAATTTAGTGCAATAGGTGCAGAAGGTCGATATTAGTAGTACCAGTAACAGGACAACATTGGTACAGAAGAACCGTTGGAGGTGCATCGAGACCGCAAACCCTACCTATGAGTCACGAAAATGAATACTTATGTATTTATTTTCTCATTTTATATACTCCTCAGGTATTGAAACGTTTCGTGCTCGGCGTGAACTACGTTCGATACGACTTGCAGTCGGTGTACTCTGGCAAACTTGAGCAGAGAGAGCCTACAGAAATGACAGTCAGGTATATGATTATTTCTTAGTGTTGCACTTAGATATTACCTACATTATATAATATTTAAGGCAAAACCGACCTCCTAAGAGATGTCAGTATTTTTAGGAGCTTTTTAAGCTATTAGCCTTCTTCTTTAATTTTCTTTTTTCCGCAATAGCTTGTATTAGATTGACATATCTTCGCAAACACTCATACATTGACTTATGTATAGTAGCAGGATACAAAACGTAAACGATTTAGCAGATTTTATTTAACTGCCGCTAAAATTTATGTATAAAAGAGAGTCGAGTGTATAGAAAATCGTTGATTATTTCACGCAAATGCAATAATATATAATTTACCAGGTGTGCGTTGGAGCGTTTCTTTGAAAGCCATACAACCGGCATCCTGTGGTCGATGCCGCATGCGGTGGCCGTGTGGCGCTACCCTGGCGCCCCGCCCTTCTACATGTTCGAGCCGCACGCTTGCGGCGCCACCGGACTTAGAGCGGATGCACAGGTTGGTGGTATCTAAAGAAACACCTTCACTATTATATAACATATCTAGTGTGTAATATCTATTTTTTTGTGCAATATCTATAAAGACTTATACAGTACTAATGTCCAGGATATTATTTTATGTCTGGGTTTTGAATATGTATATGGTGTTGGGTTCGAAATAGATCAAATAAGTATGGATTTGTTTCGTGACCGTAAGTGTAGGACAACTTCATAATATGGCTATGAAGTATTCTGTACGCGATTCGCATGCAAAACATTTTTCGTATACTATGTTTGCCTCTCGCCATTGCGATGACTTTCCTTTATATTTCAGGATGACGGTGCGGCTTGCGTGTTGACGTTCACATCACCGAAGTTAATGGCATTTGCGTAAGATATACTATGCTTATATTTGTTTCCGAAATCATAATTTAAAATACCAGTATATTTACAAATATTTACCTAAACTATTTGCTCTCATTCTTAATAACGTAGTAAATTGATTGACTTGAATTGATTGAGACTTTGTTCATATATCAATAAAATAACAACGAAATTGTGTGTTTTTCTACTCTTGCGATCAAAAGGCATTCTTCAAGACTCGCTTTACAAGTACTACAGCAGTGCGACTTTTCACAGTCCATCTGCTACCAACTATGCTCTGAATAAAACCCCTATAATATACACAGTTAAAAGAAATAATAAACTATGTCTGTAGATATCTTCAGAACGTTCCACCAGCTGAGCGTCCCAAGCACGATTTCCAGCTTTACGCCATGTCGGTGACGGTGCAGCCGATCAAGAAGCTCGGCGGCGTGGAACCGCCGCTGGTGCGCGCGCCGCCTGGCGTCAATCTCATTCCCGCCACTAGCAAGGTATGAGATGTCTTTATATAGTCTAATAGGTGTTATCATCTTATCTGCAACTGCGGAGCTAGGGCCGGTTCGACCGGGTAAGTACCACCTGACAACTAGACTGGTAATATCTGACACTTCGATAAACTTACTGTAATTTATACGACGCCCTCTCGACAATAGTTTATTGAATCAAATTAGTTAAAATATAAATGGCATATTAACACAGGAATTGCTTTTGTATTTTCTTTTTCTAATATTCTTCAGGTGACCATTGACGGTCGTGAGCGTCGCGCTGCCGAAAAAGATCGCAAGCATCCGCCGGGCAGCGCCACCTGCCTCGACGCACAACGTGCCACCGAGAACAGGGACAAAGAAGATGTCCGGCTGAAAGGTGATGATTATGGTAACATATTATCTGAAAAGAATTCAGAATGCAAAATATTTAGTAACCAGCGAGCGGTGGAGCCAACTTCTGAAGTAGCTGTTAAATTGATAGATCGGTACGATCTGGGACGGTGGGTACCTGGAGAATACGTTCGTAGTTTTTTCACAGAGAAAGAGAGAGATAACAACATATTTTATGTGAATGTTTTCGGCAGTGCGTACATCACAGTAATTTTTCTATGAGTTAGATACCCCAGGGCCTATCAAGTTCTCATCCTTTCCTTCCTTCTCCATATCCACTTCCTTCAATTGATTTACAGGACAACGAAACTCTAATGGATGGTTGGTGCTGAATGACGGCACACAGTTCCTGTCCGCTCAGCACTCGATGGCTTGTAGGAGGTTCTCCGCCGCCTCCAGGGGCAAACAGGTAAACTTTCTCGATTGTGGTATTAACTATTAAGGTAACAGGGTAACGAGGCGAGAGGAAAAATTCCAAGAATTAGCTAGTAAAATATACATGTGATGCAGGCGCTGGCGTGCTCTGTGATGGCGGTGGCGATGTCCCGCGTGGAGGATGTTTGCCGCTGGTGTGCTTCAACGCTGGACCGCGTGCTGGACAGCGGTGACCAGCTCTACCAGGACAGCTACCTACACTACCGCCCCAGCCAACCTTATCTTAGGATACAGCAGGTGAGTAGCTTTACCATATCTCTTGATTGTGGGCCCCGAAAAATACAAGTTCATTAATGCGAGAGTATCTCTAGTCATAACTTAAAATTCCCTAATTCCAAGAGAAAGCCCATTGTAATCCAATCTAATAATGGCTACTGATCAAGCCATGGTTCAATCATATCGGTCACTTCGGAATGTTAAGCGCGCAATGATAAACAGTCCAAGCTAAGTACGTGAATCTGGAGCGAATGGTTAAATGACGAGAATGGTTGGCCCCTCCCAATCCAGTATCCTGATTTAAACAAAGCATCCATCACCTGCAGTATCACCGTTCTCACTCAAGTCCACCGTCAACTCTACTGTTTGAAGAAAATAAGTGTCGAACTGTACGGTACTCTTGATAAGTCACATCCTTAAAACATAATGCATCAATAAATACAGTATTTATTTTAAATATTAAACGTGTATCACAGATCTTGCGCAAGTTCTACACGCCGGGCAACTGCGTCTGCCGCGTCGTAGTGTACAAAGCGCGCCAGCAGGGCTTCGTCGAGGATGACTTGGAGACTCAGGTTAACCATATTTTAATATGACACATATAACGACAATTGGTGACAAACTAAAGGAAGGCGGTATTTAGAACAATCGTAACCTAGGAACATTTAAGCGGACATGTATAATTCAGAAAGGTGTGCCAGAACCGTGGCGTATGGTCGCCGCAATCTCTTCTTACCCCTTTTGATTATGGGTATTTATTTATTTGTACCTTAGCGTTTTCTAATTGTCTTGAAAAACTTTGCGTATTTTGTAACTCACTTGGTTAGCAGATCATTATGAATTGCCTACAGGTGACTGAGTTCTTCCGCGAAGAACGTTCTGGAGTGTTCGTCGCTGGCAGCGGTGAATTCGCCGTGGCCTTGTTCAGGACGCCGCGTGGTAATAAATTATACGAATCTATATTACTATCTGTAATACTTTGCTTTGTCGCTATACCAAAATTGTACACTAAGAAAATTTTATATTGTTCAATTGCTTAAAACGCTTGTATGTAAGTATATCGAATTAATAAAAAGAAAAGATTATTGAAATTAATATAAATTTAATAAACATTTTTTTAGGTTATTACATGTTCGACCCTGCGGACAGAGACCGCTATGGGCGCGCCGTGGCCCCGCCCTGCATAGGCCGAGCAAGGGCCTGCTTCTCTCAGTACCCCAATGTAAGACCATCACGATTATACTATATAAAGTACCTTTAAGAACAGTTTTTTTTTTATTTTTATTATTTATTTGATTTTAAAAAAATCAGAAACAAGGTAAAATCTACAATAAAACTTGGCCCAACTGGGTAGCACAGTTTATTGGCGAAAATTGCACTTAATTAACTTTAATCTATGTAAAATAGCTTTAAACACAGTAAAGGTATAAGTAGTTAGTTGTAAGCATATTGCCCAATTTTGAATCCCAAAAGGGAAGATCCCAAGAGAATAACAGGAATGGAAGAGGAAATGTCATCGCAAGAAACCCTGCTATCACTTATGTATAAGATATATTCTGATTGTGTCGTTTTATAATGAAAATAAAGCTTGTGGAGCGTGAAACCGACCCGCTCGTGCAAATTGATGCCAAATTAATGGACGATAATAAGTAAGAACCGTAACCGAAACACCTAATCGTAAATGTATCTATTGTAATCGGTAAAAAATATGAATATATGATAAATATCAGACAATACTATATGAATATATATTTTTTTATAGAAAAAGGTTGCAAACCATCTGAAACAAGCTAATGAGTTGCAAATGCCTACCTTTAATATTTTATTTTCCTATCTATCGTCTCCTCCATCAAATCCTTTTCTCCTTCCCATCGTTTTCTTATTACAAAAGGGTAAGAATGTAGAAAATATAATTTCAGAGTTGTGGTAGAAGAAATTAGAAAAGATACTGAATTGTTTCGGTTACGGGTGCTCTTACTCAATATTGACCTCAACTCTCTTCCTTTAATATTCATTGTAGAAGGCAGGACGACATGACAAAGGACATGATTATAACAGGACCGATTAGAATAGAAATGCGTGATTGTGATGTCATAGTTAAGTTCTATTAATCACACTATACACCTTTGTTAGGTCCGGTCATTGGCAGATAAACTTCGTGCTAACATACCGCCCAGTGTAAAGGAACCGGAAAAGGTACCGTCTGAGACCTTTGACGAAACGAAAAAAGCTGAAGCGGTAAGTTGGTTTCATAGAACGGTTTTAGAAACAATTACTAGGTCCAGTTTTCTCGAAATTTGAGTCGTAATTCAAGAAAAGAAGAGTGGAGAAGTAAAGAATATTTAAACGATAGAGGATTCCTACTGTATTTTGGACGGGTAGATCTTAGGTATAAGTCTGTTCACAAATCTTTATAAGTGTATTCTTTTATGAATAACATTAAATTATGTGTAATGTGATCACAGTCTCTCCCATAATAGGGAGGGTAGGTCAGAGAGTGCTAACTCTTTATCCTAGCAGTATGATTTATAAACTTAGAGAATTTATTTTTAAACGAGGAATAAAATTATTACAGAATGAGGGAAGTCCAGATAAAGCACAAAACTCAGAAAACCTTAATCCTGCTAAATCAGAGGTAAGAAAATATATAGGTCTCTTATATAAAAACGGACTATTACATTTCCTCACAGTATAAGATACGTAATATAACAGCTTAAGAAATTTATACCCTGTCCTATTATTGATTGAGACTTAGATTATAGTTATGTAAAGTTTTCAAAGTTTAAGCAACTACTATCGCTTTCAACGATTTTAAAAAAGACTACTAATTTGTTATGCATATCTGATTTTTTTTTCAATCACAGGTACGGTTCAAGGAGTCACAACCGTTCGCCATCTATGGCATGGATGTGACAAGCTTGAGGAGAATAAACAAGTTCGAAAAATAGAAAAACATATCAAATTTATAGTCAGACGTATTTGATACAGTTGTTGGTCGAGTACTTCTTCTAAATTGTTTTGTATTGTGCATCACTGAAGCATTGGAAAAATTATTAGTGTTTTATCTTCAAGTTTGAAATGATCTAACGTTGATTTTATTTTTGATAAGTTGAAATGTAAAATTAAAAGTAACTCGACAATATTTTTATAAAATGTTTGTAAATTTTTGAAAACGTTAGTGATTTGGTCTAGAAAAATTTGATGTGAAAAAAGTATATAAACAAGTTAATAATAAAAATGAATTAAAAAAGTATGTTTACACGGTTTTTTATGTAATCCCCTTTACATCCCTTCCTTATCCATGTCTACCTTGTAAACAACGCAACGTATTGCGTATCTACAACTCATTTTATTGTTGTGGAGTCTCTCAGTAGAGCTTGCCACTTAGCATTACGTAAAGGTTTGCTGGTTTGCCCCCCCTCGCCTTCATAAAAAAATATTTCGTAATAACTAATGTTTTTAAAATTAACCAATATTTTTAAACATTAAAAAATGTAAGTGTAAAAAAATATCACAAGTATGCAGTAGAAGATGGGTTGTAATAAAACTTTAATAGGTCTGGGTCCATTCATTGCGGGACCTGTGTCGGGCCTATCTGGGTCATCTGTTTGGCTTGTAGGTAGTTACGTGAGGTATGTAAGTAATATTGCAATAAAATGTACCCGCTGTCAATAAGCGAAGTGAAGAAGTTCGCTCGTATTTCCGCACCGTGTACGATGTTATTAATGTTGATACTATGGTTAGCAACCCATTAAAACAGCAGCTGCATGAGGCGGTTAAATCAGGAAAGTACCACCTCATAGAACAAATGAAATATAGATATGAAGTTATTTTCTTCAGATAAGTGAGGTGCCTCAAAATGAATGGGTAAGAAATCTACCCATTCTTCCTCACCTTTGGCTTATCACCCTTTTTCCTCTTTCCTGCAAAAATGCTATTAATGTTTCCGTAATTGTTATTTAATGTGTATGTGAAATAGTGGCGATAGTAACAAAAAATCTTACCCAAAGAGAAAGTTACACAGAAGTGAGAGAGTAAAAACAAAATGAAAAAAATATTTAAATGAGTCGCTTGGTCCTTTGTTTCCTATGAAAAGGATTTGATTAGTTATCCTAGTAGAAATAATTCTAGACATTTTTTTAAATGACGAGTTATATAGATTGTAATTTATACCATTCGCTTAAAAAGACAAAGATATTTAGTAATAATAAATAGGTATACAGTAGCGTTGTGTTGGACCTACTGTCTAAAGAGAGTATTAAATACAATAAAGTTTCTGAACTATCTGTGGCATTATTTTATTGTGTATTGTGCGTAGGGGTGGCCTTAGATAGAACAACCGGCTTATGAAGTGAGAACTTTATTGATACGTTGCGATGATACCACGCCGATGCAATTATTTAAACGTTACACAATACAGGCATTACGACGATAAGTTATATACGAAGATAAAGATAGACATATATATGCCTTATTTAGATGTTTCGTCCAGATTTTAACGAAAACAAACAACTGCGATCCTGAGACACATGATCGTAAGTTGTTTGTTGCTTTCATCAGCTTTTTATTGTATTCGTCGGATTGCATTCCTTAAATATTTGATTAAAACGAGCAATTTTCTATTTTTCTTTCCATCCAGTGTATATTGATACACTTGGTCGGTGAATAAAATATAAAATGTAATCGCTATCTTACCTCTTAGTCACGTACGAAGTGCTTATATTGTTAGGAATAAGGAAAGAAAGGCAAAAAAATGCAGTCATAAGGACTGCCAACAGAAGTGAAAATTCAAAACAGGTGGGAAGCCGCATCAAAAATAAATAATAATTTTTTTGCTGTATTCAATTTACAATAAAATTGAGAATTGAATACAATACAACGTTAACGCGGCTCAAGAAGTTTTCACTTCAATTTTTTTGTTGAAAGTTTAAATTACTGGCCAGATAGAAATTCACGGTGATTAAAAATTAAATGAAAAAAGTGTGTCGAAACTGTTCCAAATTCAAATAAGCATGTTGTTCACGCGAACTTTAAGATTTTCCCGTACCAAATATCGTCTAACGTGGCTAAAGAAGTTTTCACTTAAAAATATTGGTTTGTTCGGTACAGGCTAAATTAAAAAACTACATCAAAATAAATATTACACTTAAAGTTGTGTTTGTTGCACTACATGGATTTTAATACAGTGACTGTTGTATATTCACTGTATATTCTCAGTCAGACATTTTAAGTTATCTGTATTCTGGACATGTACCGTACACACAGCTATCTAGACTAAAAAAATCAGTGTGAATTTGGAAGTATTTCAAATATCTAGTGACAGCGGTTTTTAATTTTTTTATAATTAAACAGTTAAATAAAAAGTTTTGTTTAAAGCAGACATTCAGTGGTGAAAAAGAATTAAGTGCAATTTAAGAATTAATAAAAAAATGAACACGTAACATCGCTGATGAATTTGCATTAGAAAACGGACCGGAGTCGGACAGAGGCATGGCGTTAATGGTAAGTACCGTCAATTTACGATATTTGTAAAAGCGTCCTAGAGGCGTGCAAAAGAACGCAATTAGGCTTAGTAATTTATATATGCCCTCATCATATTTCGGATTATTCAAAATGAAATAGATTCTTGACTTTATTCAAGTGAAAACTTATTCACGTTGTTGTTGTGTTGGTTTTATATTATTGTCATGCTATTAAATTTACCTTCCTAACTATTGATATTTCAAAAATGGAATTAAACGACAATATCGTAAAAGGAATGATTTTCTAATTTTAAAATCTTTGGGACGTCTTAGTTTGATTTGTCTACGACAACCAGAATTGTTTATTTTTGTAATATTTATTACTAGACCACCTTTATTAAGAATATTTCGCCAAACTCAAAAATAATTTAGTGGCAAAAAATATGTGCTCACTTCTACAGTGTCTCTCGAGATTTCGGTGCAAATTATACGATACAGAGATACAAAAACACGTTGTACTACAGCATAACTTCAAGCGTTTGTATAAGTAGGTGGTGAGGCCATAACTAGACACCCCCGATAATTACAAAGAAACATTACAGGCCATTACAACCATAAACAAATATATATCAAAAGCAAAATTTGTTCTATAGATTTGCTTCAGATTTCAAGACGTTAATAAATATAAAAGTATTTATAAGGAGAAAATTAATATAATGGAAGTAAGGTATTTTTCCCATGGCCTCAGTTAGAACAGGGGGCGACGAATCAATATGTTACGGACAACTTCTTCATCGGTCAAGTTTTGCGGTCATCATTTAAAATCTCACTTTTAAAATCGCACATCCTTTTCTAACGTGTGAGCTTGGATTATCCCTTGCTCTTTCCAGACGAGTATTTAACAGGATCGTGTGACGTCACGATCCCCTTTAAATTAAATCAAAGACAAATCCTTGAACTGTCACAGCCGCTTAGTGACTAACATTTGAGATGTGTACGAGTTGTCTCGCAAATTGGCGGCAAAAACGAACCGAGCGGGCCTCTGTTGGTACATAATAATTAGAGGAAAGTCTAACACAGGAGCAGAGCGGTCGTGTACATTTTTGATAGTATTACTTAATTCTATTTGCTCTTTAAATGCCCGCTCCATTTGAGCATCAGATTACCTAGTTGCCGGTTTTGGGTTTGATTTTCTAGCTGGTTCTTATAAAGTACCTCATTAAAATTAGATCTGTATGATATAATAGTGTTCTCATATTTTCTGAAATTAAAACATATTTAGCCTCTGTACACGATATTTGGTAGGGGAAAATCTTATAGGTTCACGTGAACAACAAGCATCAGCAGCATGCATATTTGAATTTGGAACAGTTTCGACGAACTTTTTTAATTTATATTTCTTGTACTCGATTTTGAATTATATTGTTAGGATACAAGGGTTTATTTTGTTGATTATTTATCTATGTATGAACTACTGTCGCGCCTTCCCACCTGTTTTGCGTTTTCATTTCTGTCGGCAGTCCTTATGCTTGGGTTTTTAGAAGACGCATGTAAAGTATAGATTATAAATAATGCTGTTAAATTGTTCTTTTTAACATGTTTTTAAAAAACGAATTTTAATAATCAATGAACTCATACATACCTCTACCATTGGCTAATATTTTATAAGGAGATTTACACCCCTGCTCAAGCCATGTAACTTGTTTAGCTCTAATAAAGTTAATCGCTAACTTTTCCCCGCATTTTAATGACCGATCAAAAAGTACATTGTCTGATTAGAGACACGCTATTTTTGTATAACTACTGAAATAAGTATAAGTGTTACCATTAAAAGGAAATCAATTTACGAATTGAAGTCAAGTCAAGAAGTAAATTAAGTATTAAATTTAAAAAAAAATAACGATAGTAGTCAATTAAACTACAACTACGTAGAAGGTTACCGTATCAAGTATCAATATTTTGAACCCTTTACGTAGACAATTAAAACAGGTCAAAGCCCGCGCCAAGGTATATAACTGACAATACAAAATTTAGAGAATTTATTTGACGTAGTTAAAACGGAAATTACAAATACTCAATTATAGTGAAAGAAGGATATATGTTTCAAATAAAACTAAAGTCCGACCATAAAACACGAGTTATTTACGGCGTTAGCAACTCATTATAGCGCCCCGTCTGAATTATAGATCCCGCGCGCGCTATGTCATATACTGGCATCAAACATTTATACCCTATTATTGTGCACGTGTTTCCCTAAGACATGCTGAATATCTAGTTTAAATAATTTATATTTCATCATAAAAAATATAAAACTAAAAGCTGAGTCATACACAATATAATGTTCGTATATTCTTTTTTGATTTAACACATAAAATCAGTATATAATCACACTTAACGAAAACTTAATTGATTACAAATATTAAAAGTTTATTACGACTGATGATTTATAGATACTAAATCATGTTTGAAGTGGCAGCTTACGAGTTTTTTTTTTATACAAGAAAGTGGGAAACGCGCAAGTGGTTCACTTTATATTAAGTGACCGCTACCCATAAGCTTCTGCAGGCATCTGCAGCTAGTGAGTTGCAGAAGCCTTGCCAACCAGGAATGGACAGAGTAGGGGATAGAGGAAGTATCATTTCCTCTATCCAATCCTGTCCCTTCAAATCCTCTTCCTCTTCTCATCCTATCGTTATTAGGAAGATTGGGAAGGGGAAGAGGACTAGAATTGGGTCTCCTGCACCTCAATCATCACATGAAACGCTCAATATTTCTATTTCACTCCTGTCTTCTGTGAGGTCACGGTATTTTGGAGGAAGGGGGCCAGAATTAGGCGCCTGGCACCTCAATCATCAGATGAAACGCATAATATTTCTACTTCACTCCTGTCTTCTTTGAGGTTTTGGTATTTCAGTCCTGTCCATGTGTACAATAGATGTTGTTGTTGCTCTATGTATATTTTGCTTAGTGCTTTGAACCTAAATTGCTCTATAAAATTTCATTAAGACGATGCACCTGTTCCGCTTTTCCTACAATTTCTTTTTTACATTCTCCTACTCTACTCCTTTATAGATTTAATAATAATGATTTAAAATAAATATTTTTTAATGTTTAAGAAACCTTTCTAATATTGTTTGTGACGTCTATATCCAGTTGATAAAGGTTTAAATTTCTTTTGGTTATTTTTCATTGTCCATAACATGTTGGAAGAAAATAACTTATGTAATTACTTAAATAGTTATTAATGCTACGAAAATAATTGAAAATAAAATCACATTTAATTGTTTACGTTTAACGACTGACTAATGTGTATGTATTTTCGGAGAAGTAGTTGCTGGTAACCTTATTGACGGTTCTTACAGCTTCATCGAATACAGGGCTCGCGATCCGAATGATCTTGAGCTAAAAAATAAGAATTCTAGGTCCCTAATGTAATCTAGGGGCCTAGTTGCTGGATTTAGCAGCTATCGGTCTGGGTGAGGTGTTTACGCAAATTGAACGTGTTACTGTCGAAGACTATAATGACGTCTACTAAGTAGGGGTGTTGTCTACGTGATCGTCGAGGGAAGGAGCGTACCTGTCCCCCGACGGTCGTCAATTGTTTTAACGAGCGTCTGGGGGCGGTGAGAACCGCCCTTTACCGCGGGTGCGATTTGTGTTCGCGATGCGTATCTGTCGTCGTACTCGTAGGCGAGGACGGTGAGAGTTTTGTCGTGTCTGTGCTATGGTTTGAGTGTCCTCATGATCGCGGTGGATCAGTAGGACGTGTTTAGGTCTATGTTTGGCGACTGTAGACTCAGGATTTGGAATGTAGTCGGCGGCCTGAACTGCGAGAGGGTTGGGATGTGTAGCGGCGCTTTCGAAGTAGCGCTTCGAGATTTCCCGGAAATGCTCTTGGATCGTGTCCATTTTTAGGTCATTATGTATATCTTCGTTGGGCTGGAACCATCGGGCCCCAGCGGCTTTTCGAACCAAGCGGTTTTGGATAATTTGGAGTTGGTTGATCTTATAAGTGTGTACGTGAGCGAATACTACGCTCGCGTAGGACATTATGAGGAGTATGCATGACTTGTAAAGCAGCAGTTTGTATCGTAGGGAAAGTTTACTTGAAGAGCATGTGAGCGGGTGGAGTTTACTGTTAACAATGGATGCTTTACGTCGGATCTCTTTGAGGTGAGCTGTGAAATTAACGACTGACTAAAGGATGACTGGCAAAGAATCAAAAAAGCGGGTCTCAAGTTTCGACCAATCAGCGCTCAAAGTTCATTTTGGCGACAAAGACATTCATGTCTATTGGATAGGTGTCTAAAAAAGAAACGGCACATTCTCAATAACTCGTTTAACTGACAATGCGCCGACCGTTTAGAATTTGCCTAGCCTGATTATAAAGAGCCTGCACGTACAATCAGACACATATATCACACGTCGCCAGTGATATTGTTTATGATAAAGCGAAACTCTTTTTGTTTTCTCACCTTTATTCTATGGGTCCTTAGTAATTACTGATTTGATAAACATTTATATTTTTTTGAAGTCTATAATATATTACATATGTTAACATACACCTGAAATGAATAATTTTACTTACTTAGATAGACTTTAGGTATTGTCATTAGAAAAATGTGAAAAATGACCTTATAACTCGTAAGTAACACGAGGTGGTCGGCCATTTTGATTCCCGAATTTTTAATTACGTAGTTTTTGCCCTCAACCGCTTCCCATTGGTCGTCGCGGGCCGGCTTCCGTCGGCCGACATGATCGTTTTTGCACTGACACACGCGCAACTTTCTACGAAACGAATTAAACTAAATAAATTTAATTTGAAATGTTTCAATTTTACTTTGCGCACTGACGGTTGGTAAATTATTTATAATAATTACATGATACTGATCTCTCGACGTTCCATAATATTTTTTTCACGCTATTTAATTCTACCGAACACTTCCCTATATTTGATAACCGTAAACGGTTATGAAAAAAGGTTTTCGATTTCACGTTCCCAGTATTATTTGAATGACATGACGTGCTATGTTCTCTGTAACGTAATGATCCTGAATGAGGCGATACTGGATTAGGTTGATCGATTCCCACGGATTGCGTGAGCTATTAAAGCAAATCACAGGTTTTTATCATTTTGCGTTTAAAAGTATATAGTTCACTCTAAATCGAAATACTTGATCGCGAAATAAAAAAAATAGTAACCTACTTATTTTTTGTATTCTGAAAATCAATATACGTTTTGAAGGAAATCATAATACAATACATGTAATCAGATAGTAGAAATATTCGAAAACCTAAGTTGATTAAACTAAATACCTTTAAAAAAGATCGTCTATTAGTGTGTGAGCTTTTGAACAATACAAGACAAAAACTCTTCATTCAACGGACCAACGCAATGGTTTATCACAGAACTGTTTAAAATTAGCTATTAATGTTTATAGTCAAATATATTCATTAAACGGCTTTGCTCGACGACGTGTTTCCGATTTTCTCGAAGCTCGTTCGTCACACGCTGCGTGAAGGAAATTAAATGAAGGACATTAAATGACGATAGTGATGGACTACGTAACCATTTTTGTTTTATCTAAATTCCTTGCATATGACTTTATTTGCCCGAATGACATAAAAGAAGGGTAATGTTTGTCGCGAGTGTTTATATATGTTTGTATGTATTATATATTATGTCCGTTCCATTGTAAGCCTAAACGGCTGGACCGATTTAAGGTATCG
>JWHW01053581.1:165076-197750 GCA_000931545.1 Papilio glaucus | reverse complement strand
AATCTTTCTCTGGTAATTTCTACACACAATCAGTTAAAAGGTGCATCAGCCTTCTGTTCCACCGCGGGTTGGGATGGCGGAATGACACAAATGCCATTGAATTTTTGATCAATGGCCACACAAAAAATGTATAGGGATGTCGATGACGCACATTCACACAGGTACTTTCTTACTCTAACAGTGACTTTAACATTTTTTACCATTACTAATAATAATTCGTCATACATATGTCATTGGTAATTTGTGGTTAGTACACTATGATTAATAGGAGACGGATTTCGGTTAAGGTATAGATAGTATTAACGTCCCAAATTGCGATCAGATTACTGGTAGAGCCAGTAGTAGCTGTTGCACGAATGCACCGAAAGGAGCGAGGCAGAAACGTGACCTAATATGTAGAGATTATTTATACTAAGGTCCGCAGGCCCGACCGCATCCAAAGGTCTCTTTCCTATAATTTTGTTGTCTTATCCCTTCTTTCGGATAGAAAAAAGGATATTTCCTTTTCCTGTCTATCCCCCCTCCGTACAATATATGTTTTATGTGAATGTTTTCGGCATTCGTTCATTCGGCACACTCACGATAACACATAGTTGCTCCAACCCGCTTGCTCGTTAACCTTCCGCATAAAATAATCGTACCGCAAAATCGGTTGGTACAAAACGCATAAATAGTGCAACTTACATAAGGAATAATTTCCCTAATTGTAAATCTTGAGACCTAACTTCAAAGTTATTTCAACCAAAAACGTTATTACGTGTCGTCAAATGTATAGAAATGTAACAATACAAAAGGACAGACAAGAACCAAAGCCTTGCGATTTCCTGTAGACACAATGGGAAAGAATTCCGAACTTCAAAGTTGCGTATAAGGCATGTAGCACACTGAAAGATATTTTTTTATTAATATTTATACATGTTTTTCATATACTCAGTGAAATAGGTATAAGTGTATATAATTATTCTAAAAAAAAATTATATCTCTCTCATATATAGATCATAACGGAACACAATATTGCCTCAAAACCAGTCAACAATCAAAACACTTACCTCGTTACCAATTAATAATTATAGCCATATATAACTAAGAATATCTAAATGTTTTAACTTTTTAATTATGGTTTAATTTTATTTTCATTTATTTACATCTCAGTTCCTATTTCATATCTTTATTTTAGCTTCGCTACGTTTATGCAAGTCGGGTCTAATCTAAATTGTGACTAATACTGTGATTTATTGTATTACTTATAGACCCGGATACGGCTGCCTTTTGACAAACACCTTCACTTGAAAAGAATGCATTTAAATATTTTTTGGCAACGGAAACGATTGTACTGGAGCGTAACTCTATGAATAATAGAAACTTTGAAATGGCAATTTAAATTCGAAAACAAAATCATAGGTATACTATTCAGTCCCGGTACTAGGCGAGGGGGGGAGGTGCACCGAGGCCGTGATAAAACTTCCTCCACAAAGCGCCTAGTATACAGTAATATATAGTAGGAAGCCTGGTTGTGTCACCTTGAAATAAAAAGGCGTCACACAGCCATACACTTGTGAAGTGAACTTTCCAAAATGCAAATAAAAACATATTATACTGGTGTGAGTTTTTAAGTAATTTATCTCAAACGCTGGGTAGAAGGCGCCACTATCAAATTTCTGTCCCGGTTCGAAAAAATCTTAGATCCGCGTCTGATACTATTCACTTTTGCTCTGAATGTCGACTCTATTATGATTATTTTAAGTTGATTTTACAGAATCAATTTTTTTTAGACGGTAAATATTAAACAAAAATGAGAATGCAAAAAAGATCAGTTAATGCACAAAAACTAAATATGGATTGACTCTTAAATCACTCGCTAACATTCGAACATGCATTTTGACGATAGGTTTATCGTCACATTTGCTACCCAAAAAGCAACTAGCAACTGACATATCTGTACAACCTTAATTTCGTTTAAAGATTAAAGCTTTGTACCAAACAAGAAACAATTAAGTGATTGCTTCACATGGTTTGAAAGTAATGTTTATCGAAATTTATTTAGTATCAAAATGGATTATAATTTGGACATTATGACAGCGCAAAGACGAAGCGCGGGGAACAGTGCGACTAATTGAAACGCTGCCTTGCTTTGTTTTTTAATTCGTTTTTCAAGATGGCTGCCTCATTTGCGGCGTATTGTTGCGCGGGAACTTGCTCTTCACTTGTACTGACTCAGTAACTAAACGGTCTTACTGACTTAATTGTTAGATATCAAAATAATCAAACAGATAATCTTTATTTTCCAGTATTTTTTAACAGTTCATGATAAATAAATAACATTTGTAATTCTGTAGAAGTGTAAGAAATTTAGTAATTATATTGTGGCTTGTACTTCAATTAGTCACTTATTTTGACATTTTAGATTTAGGATGCTTACGGCTACCGGCAAATTCCTTTGTGAAGCAACTTGTCTTTTATTTGTATACTATACGTATAAATTTCCTTTCCACCTTTAACATTTTCAAGTTACATATAATATAAATAACAACATGCCCGAAGAATTCGACATCGCCCGCAGAACTGATGGCCAGATGGTCCAAAAAGTTCTGAAATAGCGGCCACGTGTAGGTCAACACATCGTAGGTAGGCATCCCACAAGATGGATCGATGACCTGGTTAATGTTGCGGCAGTCCACTGGACGAGAGCAGCAGGGGACCGATCTTTGTGAAGATAAATGGGGGGGCAGCAGGTCTATGTTCAGCACTGGATGTCATTCGGCTGAAAATAAGAAATAACAATCAGCCAACACATTATTTCATAAATATATAGAATCATAATTTCAAGCGTTTTATTTTTTAATATCATGCCATCACGCGATTTGACCGCTTTGCTCTTGCGCAAGTAATTCAAACACGCATGTTTGCTTAGGACGGACCGCGTCCCCTCGTAATTATGATATTGTTACCCACCGGTAGGCTGTCATACGGGCGCGCATAGAATGCTTCCCACTTCGCCTCCTTTACCTTATTCGACCATATAAGTTTTTTGGTATAAAGACCTCAAATGTAGCCGAATATGTGCGTATTAATGTTTATTTATGATTTATGAATATAAATATTGTATTGATGTTTATGTTAATGAACATACGATTTGAACAACAATAAATAGTGCCAGGGTATATACTAATGTTCTTGAGGTACCCAGATTAATGACTAGGACATTTGTGTACGACAATATTGATAGTATCGTTTGTTACAGTTTGTTTCTCTCATCTTTATACCCGTATAATCGGTTAAGCATAAGCACCTAGACCTCTAGTTTCTAGAGTTTTGTAGTTTCTAGAATCTAATTTAAACAACGCAATTAATTCGAGATAAAAATTAGTAGTTGATAGGTGTTACACAAATTCGACTTATAGCTAACTGGCTGTACCCGCGATTCCTTCCGAGTGGAATAGTGACATTCGGCGGCATTTTTAACTTTTAAGGCCTTTAACACTTTTTTCGCTTTAAAAAGTAGCCAGTGTCCTCCCTCAGAGTCTAAACTATCTCTGTACCAAATTCCACTTAAATCGGTTTAGTAGTTTAGGCGTGAGAATGTAACATACAGACAGAGTTACTTTCGCATTTATAATATTAGTAGGTATTAAAGGCATGCGACTGGCTGAACATCTTTGGAATGTGTCAACTTTCCTTTATTGATCAATACCTTGAAATAAGTTTTGTGATGTTATTGATTAAATATATAGATTAGTAATAAGTCCATTAGAAAAGTAGATATCTACCGCTGGACATCGACCTCTACCAGCTCTACCAACTTTTCTACGGGATAAAAAGTAGCCTATGTGCTATTCCAGACTATAATCTATCTCTATGCCGAATTTCATCCAGATGCATTCTGCCGTTTTTGCGTGAAAGAGATACATACCATACATACCCATACATACAAACCTTTGCATATATAATATTACAGTACAGATTATTTAAATTTTTGTCTTCATAATTTGACCATAAGTAAATACATCTTAATGACTTATGCTTGCAATACATTGAATAGAAATTTCTGCTTAAAGTTAAGACACGATAGCAAATTGAAAAGCAAAACCAAAATCAATACCGAGAAAATAATAATTACGCGGGAAAATGAAAAGACGAGGCAATTTTCCCAAAATGGCCGTTAAAAAAACGTCTCTCCATATCGCTATAATATTGCAGTTAAAATGCATTTTTAAACATAGCATTAAAATTTAAACCTTATTTGTAGATCGGAAAGGTTCACTTTCGAATTTAGATTGATATATTTGGCATCTACAAAATGTCACAAAGGCCCGCAATTAAAAAAATTAAAAACAAAAAGTGAAAATTAAAAGAAAGACGCGGACGAATGCACAAAATGCTTTTGGGTTGTATTAAGGCGTGTTTAACATGTGTCGCATTGCATGATTAAGCACACACACGTATATCGTAATGTTAATTGCTTGTGTGCCTGTGTTGGTAGAGATATAGATTACAAACGTTGAGAAATTTTATGGCTTCCATTACATATTTTATATGCGCATAGTTTAATTTTGGGATTCGAGCTCCTTCATTGCACCTTATGACCCGTAACGTTGTCAAAAATTATTTGATTTTTTGATAAACTATTAATGATATTATAACTATTACTAGTATAAATAAAAAAAAGCAACAAAAACAAATTTAACCTTGATAAGATTAGGCGAAGCAGATATCCATATTGAAAACTATTTATAATACTTATTCTTATACCATAGCTAATATTGCTATGTCAAATCTAAAGAGGCTACCTAGTTCTAGTTCAGATGCATAGTAAGAGTAATAAAAACACATTGAATTTCGAAACATGTATTAAAAATAAAATTGATATCGAAAGGGAACTTAACTATCTGGACGCTGCTTAGTCTTTGACCTAACACAAGCGGACATAGCCCGCGCGCCCGACTTTGTCCGCGTCTGTGCCTTTGCCGACCGAATGTTCTGGTATGTGGGCTAATAATAAAAATACGTATATCAGTCCCACCGGCGGCTTTGCCCATCAAATTTGGCATTCTAATTGTTAGAATAATTGCGTAAAGACATACTCATGTAAATATCTCCATTTTCGGACTGTGTTATTAAAATAATCATTAATAATTAATTGGTAGAAATAAATTGTATAATCATTACTAATTTAATGTAATCATTTATCATTGTAAAAAGTGGTGAAAATAGAGGCATTTATTGTTTTACTTGTATGTTATGCTATCGCCATTACAGTTGATTAACAATTACACTTTAAATTGCGATAGATTTGTCTACAAATCGTTATCTATCACTCGTTAAACAAACTTACTAAAAGGCTATATATTAGTTATTCAAATAAAATTAATTTTAACCAATAATAAGAAAGAAATGTACTGCTTAATTGATTAATACCCTCGGGAGATTATCTTGTATTGGACCGTCCGTTCACCAAAGTCCAATTTTCTTTAACTTTAAATGATCACTTCCTCATAACTTAACGGAATAATTTTAAAACGTATTCGTTTTACTTCCCCCAGGCAATGCTTACTGCTTTGTATTAAAATTTAAAATGAGATGTTAAGACATCATTAAAAAAATCTTTGTTTTTAGAGATTGAATAGTAAAATTGCAAGTTTTGATAATTATTAACACGCTTTTATTACTTTGACCTGTACATATATAAATCAAATCTTCTATTTTTGCAGTAGCTTCAACTAATTTAAGGATTTACCGACGACCAATGATAATATCTTTGCATTCTAAACTGCATAAAATAATTTCATTGTAATAACAAGAATAAAATTACTAGATTTAACGCCGTCTATTGATAATTTTAGTTTAATTAACTAGAGATTTCATTTAATTCAAAGTAGTCAATGTACTTACTACTAATGGACGGAATAGGATGTAAATTACAAGTAATAATTCAAACTATCAACTACTAAGTTAAAAATTGTACTATAAAAACAGAATCCATAAAAAAACAGTGTGAAGAAGCCTTACGTTCTACATTTCGCAAACAACAATCTTTGCCTATTCCTCCCGAGGTGGCAACCCTACGACACCGCATCCTGTCGTAATGTTACCATGTGTGAAAAACTTACACTTGAGGTTACTTGCCAGTGTATGCGCCTACTATAAAAATAATATAGAAAACATCGTCGAGTTACTTATACCAAGAACGGCTACACCAAAACTTTTTGAATTGTTGGATTTGTCTTCGCCCTGAATAGCATAATAACTATCTTTTTAGTTATTCTGCTATTAAATATGAAACATTCACAAAAATGCGTTTTCTCAAACAATTTTTAACTGTTAACTTGTTATGGGATACCGCTTCGTTACGTAACCCGTTACGGTGCTAGTTTGTCTTTTTTTATGATTGTTAATTCGTAGCTCCGCTCCTGATTTACCGATTTTTATGATTTTTTTATTCAACTGGTAGTGCTTGTCGTGTGGTGGCCCCCCTATTTTTATAAAAACTGATAAGTAATACTTGAGTAAAGCTTAATAATGCGTACCAAAAAGTCGGTTAAAAATAGGACAATTTTGTTTTCTTGGCTTACGTAGGCTAAACTATAGGACTTACATTAAAACGATGTATGAAAGAAGCTCTTTAAATATTCTGAATAAAAATCCCCGATGACATATATCTATCTTTTATGGTTGTCTCACAATAACCATTTTTTATTAAGAAACATTAATTAAAACGCATACGCCAATTACCACGCTATTATTCGTGTATGAATCCTTATCCATTTATATGTGTAAATTATGAAGATAATTTCATGTAGATTATAAGTGCCTATGTGAACTATATCATTCTGACCAATAGTTTAGAAGATTTCAAAAGATTAAAAATAGGCGCAACTGAGAAATTCAATAGCATGTAACGAAGAAAAGGACAATTTTGCTTTTAAAGTTTCACTTCTATTATGTGCCCCGGCACACATTTCGATTTTTTTGTATGCGATCTTATCTATGATGACTGACAGAGACTGCAAAGAGTATTTCGTATCAGCCTGACTACACTACACACTACTGACAACAAAACAAAAAAATGCCGTACATAAATCTCAAGGCTCTCAGTAATTAATACAGATAATAAAGTAACACAACATAAATTAATTTTAAGACCGAAAGAAGTTTGCCGGGTCAGGTAGTATAGAAGTATCTATGTTATACATTAATACGTGAAACGAAAACATAGTAAACATTTTGAAGAATATTAGACGTACGGACCTTTGAGATTTGGCAGTTAAAAAAAGTTACAAATACAACTATATTACATACAATTAAACTTATTTTACGAACATAAAAGATTTAAAAAACTGACTTATTAATTATAGTCGAGTTTTGACCACTGATCGATCATTGATATTATTAAATATACAGCGTAGCAGTGCATAGTTATTTATTATAACCATTTTTAAATAGTCCGAGAGCCTTATTATTAAAAAAAAGACAGGTTTTCATTTCTAAATAAAAAAATTACCAAAAAGTGTAATTTGTAACTAATTTAAATTGTGTAATTTAATTATTTTTGTAACCACAGCTTTAAGGTAAGAATTGTGGGACAGGAGATTTGAATGTGAAATATGAAGTAAAACTTTAGTCCGCTCCCTAAGCCATTAAACTTTATCTTTAAAAGCTTTCTTTAAATTAAAATAAAATCTAAATCTAATTTTAATTTCATTTGAAGTTCATTGAAATTCTTTAGTCTATTTAATTTTCGTGTGTCCATAACACAGTTGACAAAATCACGCTAGCATGCGACTTCGCGACTCGTCCGTCACGAGCCTGCGTCCAACTTTAATAGGATACATTTATTCAATTCAAATTGCCTATACAAACGAGACCTCTTCAAACAGAGACAATGAATATTTGACAAGATTATTTTTTGTATTAATTACTAGGGAGAAGTGTTGGCATTTTTTCCTTGTCTATGGCTATAAAGGTGAATTTAAAAAGGTAACAAATGAGATTACGACCGCAATAAAACAAAAAAAAAACGGACCACCCGAGATATGTGACGAGTGATACAGGGTAACTTTTTTATAAATTCAATAAATTGCGAGAGAAATTTAAAAATTTGAAAAGGTCATGAATAAACATTTATTAATGAGTCCTAATTTTGAATTGATTAAACCCGTGAACGTATTTGGAATTTTACGATCAGATTACAATATTAAATGTGGTGTGAATTATATGGGGGGTTAATGAATTAGTATTTTACTGATTAAAATAATGAATAAATTACATCTTAGTTATTTTTACCCGGATTGACGGAAATACTTATTTATCCCTGTTAATTTATCAAAAAGCTTAATAGTTTTCAAATATTTTGTTAGATCGTTTGCTTGAAGTTATAAAAAACTATTATAAGACCTTGTGAGCACTTAAACGTTTTACGTAAATCCTGAACAAAACCTGTACACATTTTCCGAAACGTACAAACTAATTCTCACCTCAGTCAGCGAATTTCTATACATTCGCGCTACATTCAATCATTAGAATATGTGTTACTTCTAATGATCTCTCGTTTAGGTACACAATGGCAATTGGAAACATCCTTTGCACCAAGATAATACATTTAATAATACTGTACTATTTATATACAAATAATAAACATATTACGCGGTATAACCAGCAAATATAATTATTAATAAAATAAAATTCCTGTCCACAACTCTAAATTCACTAAACTATAATTATTCACGAAATAATTCGAAAACGTTGAATGTAAAATGTCTTTGTCGAATAAATGGGTATTTAAGTCATCCTGTAGAAGAGATTAAGGTGTGTTTACACTATGGCAGCGCGACGTGCGACATTCGTCGGCAAACAGCCAGTGTACACGTCCACGAAATCACACAACCACTAATTTTTATTAAAAACAAAACACGGCTTCAAATTTATGCGGTCACTGCTCTTAAATGAAATAGCTAAGGTGAAGTACATAACGAAGAAAGTTTTATGTACTTATATTCACCCCAGCTTCACTCTGGTCCATGGATAATTAAGAATAATAAAATACAACCTTGATTACTCGCTGACGGCTATGTATTAGTGAAATAATTTTTAAAATAGGTTCAGTGGTTTTTGAGTTTATCCGGAACAAACAGATAATTAAATATTTTATCTTCAAATTATCAGATTATCTCTATATAATATTATATAGATGTAAAAAATAGTCGATTTCGTGGCCAACATAAGATGAGATATATTTTAAAATATCCTTTTCTAATAGAATTTTGAGGTATGCAGAACCTAAGTTCCTAATTAAATTAAAATTTAGTACTAGTCTTGAAAAAAATGTTTGAATTAGTATTCACATAAAAATATGATTTTTATAAAGAAGAGAGGACAAGAGACCGGACAAGCTTCCGATAAGAGCGCTTGTCGTAACTTAAATTATAGTTGTGTTATGATTGAAAAATAAAATTTGTGTACCTTTTTCTTTTGTTAGTTTTAGGGGGCGATCTTTCCGAGAGCCGTCAGAGGCGGTAGAGTAACGCCAAGACCGTGAGGAATGAAAATCCCTTAACCCAAGCTTCTGCATTAAAAAAGGAAATTCTTAGATTTTCTCCATCCTGTTATAAATATATTAGAAAAACTGAATTATATCTCATTCCTGTCGGCACTACTTTGTTAAACGGTGATCACTTTTTATTAACATCTACCAAATCGTAACAAAAAAATTGACGGTATGTTAATTCGATGATCATTAGATAACAATTTATTTTATATTAAGTGACAGTTGTAACATGATTAATCAAACATTTTTTTGATACTTAAATCTGACATTGCAAGGTCACGTGTTCATTTAGACGCACTACAGTTTTTTGGACAGAAAACTTCAGCACAAATATTTCATAAATATATTGTATACGTTATTGATAACGACATATTTATGTACCGAGAGAAATAGAAGCCGGTTGGTAAGGAAAGTTAAGGATTCAGTTATTAAGACAAAGTTTTCGGACTTAGTTAAGGAACTGAATCAGACAATGGAACTCAATTCTTATTACACATATTATATATTCATCCTTTATTTTACGGGATTTAAATGATAGAAATAGGCGTTTCTTAACGAAGTCTTTAACATATATTTGTAACTCCTGAAAAGACTTTTCTGCCAATCTCTTAATATTTTTTAAACACCCTCAAGATAGAAAATTGTCATTTTCAAATAAAAATACAACACAGAAGAATTGAAGCCCTATCAACACGTACACTGCATAAAAAACTTATAGGTATTGAGAGGTGCTAAAACCACACTTGATTAAAAGGGGTGTCAACTAACTACATCGTTGAAGGCTCACAACTCACAACAAAGATCTGCAAGGAGTTTTAAATGACATTTTATCTTCGTTCAAATCTATCGACAATTTCTTAAAATATTTTGTCGTCAAAGCAAATCCGACAAATCTGACGCATCTTTTGCTCTCGAATTTCGAAATTTCAAACAGGCTTCTCCGTAACAATAGATTTGATTTTGTTAAGACCTTACTCCGGATTTTGAAGGCTTCTAGCTATTGTTTGACACAGACAGTTTGAGGGTGCTGTTACACTAGAGTTTAAAATATAATTTTTGTTTAATATAAATATCATTTTAGGGTAAATTTTTCGAGAAACCCTAATTCGTTTTAAAATACAATGACAAGTTTTGACCATAATTGATATGAATGAAATGTAATCAAATTTTTTGTTATATTAACACAATTTCACTTAATAAGTGATGTCTCTGGTAACTACCAGACATCATCCATTTTGCTTGCCTCATCTTAAGTGAAGAAAATATTGATAAAAATGTTTGTGTTGTTAATTGATCATAAAAATATATCATTGGTAAGAGATTGCACTACTTTATTTTCATGATTGACCCTAAATTTTATCAGTTTAGAAATTTCGTTGACGTCAGTTGATTTCAGTGATGTTTTGTTTTGATCTCGTTGATGTCTTTTTAATGGCGAAACTTAAAAACTACATTTGATATTCTTCTTTTGTAACCTAATTTCTCTTGGTGGTGGTGTCTCTGGTAAAAGGACAATGAAACATTACGCATTATAATAAAATAATTACACCACTAGGTCCATAGACGTTACTCATGTCGAGCCAGCCCGGCGCCGACTCCATGAAAGGAGCTATTACTAAAAGGAAATAAGGGGTAACATACGATTATTAAGTTTTCGGTGAAAATAAGTTAACACAGCCTAGAATTATTAAAGTCATTTAGTCTTCAAAAGTTATTTACACATACAACTTTTTAATTTTTTTTTCAACGGTTCAAAACGGAATTGAAAATTCAGTACTAATTGTTTAATCTATTTTGAAAATTATAACCGTGGAACTGGTGTAGAATTGAAAAGCGACATATAAGGGTTTCAGAGCTATATATCACTCAGCCTAACCTTTAGTGAGATAGATAAGACGGAAATGTTGAATGAAGTAAGAATTAGATCAAAAGTGATATAATTTATGATTTGTTTTTTATAATAGCGGGTCAGTACCCTTATGCGTTGTATTATAACTTTCCTTTACTAAATTGTAATATAGTTTTAACAAGAGAGCGTTAGAATAGAAACGTAATTGTTAGAAACACACTTATATTTTACTTCTATCACCTTTAATTTTTTTTCTTACATTTTTATTATAAATAACAGTAGACAAACTGAGTAACAAAGCAATATTTTTGGCGGAATAAATATTCGTCATGTACAAAATTTCAATGGAATTTCGTCGCGCTCTACTCTATTGTCAGCGCTAATCCACAGAGAATAGTTTTTTTTGTCGGATTTGGAGTAAAAGGTGCGTGGCATAGAATTCGCGCGTTTTCATTTATCACAGTAACCTAATAGCGAGGATGCTTTTTCAATGAAGCGGTTTTGCTAAGCTTAATTGAATTTTGTTGAAATACCGAGATGCAAGATTTATGGTTTACAATTGTGCATTGAACTTTGGGACTTTTGTTTGTAGTAAAAATGGGTACACCGGTTAACTTAGTTTATGGTTGGATGTTTTAAGAAATACCTTATTTTGCGTTTTTAGTATGTATACGAAACTGGGGGCAAATATCTAGTCTATAATGTTTCCGAGGCATACTGTGGTTACTGTTAAATGTGAACGAACAATATTAATTCCAAGAAACAGTAATTTGCACTTATTTTTAAACTCCGTGCAAATATAATACCGTCCTCTTTAGCTGTAAACTGTTATCATTAGTTTTTGCTGTCGGTAACTACGCGAGTACAGTTTAATAAGAAATTAACGCGTTCATTAAACTGGCTGTGTTTCATTAAAATAAGTTCACATTCGTGCACTTGACAATGGACCTTCCATTTTATTATTTTAGTTAAAGCAAAATTATTATAATTAACCGATAGGAAATGTTAATTTAGATTATTTCTAGTTCATTTTAAGGACTTGAATTGACTAAAGCGACGCCATTCAAACACGCTTTTATTAGCTTTATACGCTCGTTTGTAACGGAATATTTGAACGTGATATTGAAACCCTTCAAAACGACGGATTCATTTGAAATTTCCACACCTTTCAAAGACTATATTAACGCTTCGTTTAATGCCGGTTAGGTGCCGCAGGTCCCATGACCTCATTTCCTATCTGTTCCCATTCTACATTTCATTATCCCTTATATTCCTTTACCTTCTTTACCTATTACCTTCTACTTGTTCTTTTCAAGTCTGGCAGTTCATTCGTTGCTCTTTAAAACGTTGCAGATGATATATGATTTAGTGAGTAAGTCAGCTAGGCCGCATACTAGTGTGCCGTCATCTATTATTAAAAAGAAGTCCCTTATTTATAACAAGTTTTAATCAAAGTTCAACTTTAACACTAAACATGGTATTGTGCGCCCTTTAGCTTCAGTTTGTTAATGCCCTATTCAAGCGTTAGTAAGACTACGCGTATATCTCGTTATTACTAGTTTTATGGCGTCCGTAAATATTATGAGGAGGCGTATTTTACTATGAGACACTCAATAACTCTTCGGACACAATAAAGGACTAGCAATTATAAATTGCAAAAAGTGCAATTGACGGGACAGCTGTACGGTTAAATAGTGATGTTCGGTGTAATATAGTTTATTTGAAAATCTTACTGTTGAGCATTCTGATAGAAACAACTGGTAACTTTGCTCAAAGGAGGCAAGGATCAGGTAGGTTAAAGATCTAATGATCATTTCAGGAAACATTTGAAATTAGATAGTCGAACGGTGGTTATTAAATTATGTGTTAATACTGCTGTTTATTTAATTTATTTTGAAAGTTTTAGAAATCCAACAGCTTAAATACAACTTAAAAAAATTAATAGTAAAAGAACAGAATTTATAGGTTGACGCCAGTCCATGTCATCAAGAAAGAAAAATATACAAAGAATTAAGAATACAAGTGAAAAAAAATACTATCAAAGTTAATGATGTTACGGAGCCTCTCTATGTCATAACAGGTATACACAATGAAGATGAAATACTTGTTTGCTTGTTAGGGTGTGAACCATGATATTATTAAATCAATTTTAATTATTCCTTTGCTACTATAAATCTCAAGTATCCGGAAGTAACATACATTATATATATTTTATCAACGTTTAACCTCCGATATTGCAATTCGTGTCACATACAGTTAGTACTACATTAAATCCTGTGAATAAGATTTCAAATATATACAGAACTAATTTAACAGAACCTCACTATATCGTCTTAATATTATGACCATTTAAGCCGCATGGTTAGTGTTGTATCACCATTTTTGGTTTAATTTAGTTTCTGTAGAAGGTAACAGTGGTAGAGTCCGCCACAACAACATTGCATGAATGGGCCGGCTCGACCGGTTAACGTCGCAGAACACAGGCGTGAAATAGAAGTATTCTTCATTTCGTCGGATGAGTGGAGTGCCGGAGGCCTAATCCAACCCTTTTTCCCCTTTCCTATACTTTCCAAGAAGGAAAAGATGGGTAGGGGAACAGAATTTCATAGCGGATGGGATGGATAGGAAAAGAAAATATACTAATTTTTGTTTACCGCTTCCTCTCCATTAAAGGTGTGTAACGCAACTGCAAGTCATTAGCGTGTTGTAGATGCCAAGGGTAGCAATCTCTTAATATCGAGTGACGCTTGCCCGTTTGCCACTTTCTGCTATAAGAAAGGTAGCCATAATAGTTATTAATTTCTTATTAAATACCGATCGGTATGATGCCATCGTGAACCGTGCCAGATGAAAAACCACGACCTTATATATGGCTTTTTCCGGTTGTCTAAGGTTTTACAAGAGACAGGAAAGTTCACTAATGTTATGCTCCTGTATGTCTAGCATTTGATGCATTTGACTGACTCGATTTTTGAAGTGAAAACTTCGTTAGCCGCGTTAGATGACATATTCTTGGTGATGATTATATATTTATTTTTGAACTATTCTCACGCCTTTCCATCTGTTATGAGTTTTTACTCCTCTCGGCAGTTCTTATGACTACGTGTTTGTTTTTATTATATTAAAACTATATATGATAAATTGAATATCTTCAGAATCATACCAAAGAATAAGCACAATGGATGGGTTATTTTGTTCATTTAACATGTTAAATAATAATATTCCAATCATTATCCGCTTATGGCAGATGGTTAGCATTACGTTAGATGTGACTACAGAACAATGGTCTAACGTATCAATCGCATCTTGATTTTCTATGGATTTTAATTGGATCCAGTTTCTTCATTAATTCTTACGATATAATGTATATTTACCACGATTATACTAATGTCAAAATAAACATATCTTGTTAGGAAATTCATTACAGCCGTTTGAAAATTGATTTTTGACGAATTATGTTTACTTAATATCCACCTAATATACTATCCTAGCCATTCTGTTATAAGATAGAATAAATGAATACAAAATTTTAAAAAAAATTATCCCGTCTGCCAGTACTCTTTACTTGTGAAAAAAGAGACATTAAATGCAACTAATAACAGTTTAATTAAATAACTTGAAAGTCAAAAAGTTGATATTGGTTGTCATTATAACACCATGACGTTGGTGTCGCTTTGAGGTGTGGCACATCGTAAAAATTCATTCTCATCATTTTTCCAAAACGTCAACAATGAAACGAACATGATGTTCGTAGGTTCACTTTTATGCATAAGTAGCTGTTCTGCGATACCCTTTCAACATTGCAATAAAAAGTACAGGCGTAATTCCTTCTAAAATAATTAGAAGTCGGTTGTGTAGTTTAAAAGTTATCTCTTTCAAGGGATCCTTTTCTCCGTATGATACATTTACAGGAAATTATATTAATGTTCATAATTAAAATTGAGTTATACGGTCGACCCTCATCACAATATCTTAATTGATATAAAGTATTATTGTATCCAATATTTATACATCATAGACTACCGTTTAAGTGTTCGAGACAACAATACTTTCACGTATATAATTTCTGGGAAGTTCATTGATATTCGTCGTTCCGGATTGTGACCAAGGTCCAGATATGAAGGGCCCGCCCAGGTTTTGATTTTTTATCTGTACTAAGATTTGCTTGTTTATAATGACACAATAAAGGACCAGCAATTATAAATTGCAAAACTTTGATAGTTTATACTAATATTATGAAGAGGAAAGATTTGTTTTTATTAAAAAAACTTCAAGGGTTCAAAAACTCAAAAACGACTGCACCGACTGTACTGAATAATTGTATAGTTCTTTCACCATTAGAAAGCTACATTATTTCGAAGTAACATATATATTTTTTTAATTGTTGTACAATGTACACACTGTATCACATTTAACGAGAAATTCACCTAAGAAAGATCAATAGCAAGGTAACAAGGTATGAATAATAAAATTTATTTTCGTAATCAGGTATTATTTGATCTATACCTTGTTTCACAGTAAGATGTGATTTTTGTAAACAAAGGATTTTACATTAAAATTCGTAATTTCCAAAATATTTTCGAAAAACATTTTCTCAATAACCTTATAACATCAACTATTCATATCACATATCACTGATATGTGATATGAATAGTTACTTACTTTATCTCACGATTTTCACAAAATTACATCATTTCCGATGAAAGTATAAAAAGTGTAATGATCGCCATGCATGGCAAATGACGTTCGTTTGTTTACAAAAATCATATCTTGCAATGAAACAAGGTATAGAGAATCATACATCAAGCTCTGCTTTGTTATTACGTAACATAACAGCGTCATATCAGTTTACTTTGATAAGATATTAAATATGATAGGTGTGGTAAGATTTATTTTATGAAACCCTTTCATTAATTCAATAAAATATTCCCACTTAAACTAATCGAGGTTATGATTTTGACAACACTTCAAATCAAGCCTGTTCTTGTATGGCTCTTTAGGCAAATATGTAAAAAAAATATAATTCAATGCCCTTTTTATTTCGTACGTATGCAAAATCTTGTAAAGGAATTTGAACCTTAATACTTCTTAGATTAGATTCATTTGAAATGTCCGAACAATAATGCTTATTATAAAGAAGCAACCCTCTTTCGGTGTACTAAAGAGCTCAAAGTAACTGCATACGTCGTTTCTCAAACTTTTATGTACTTCAAAGACATATTACGCAGTCTGTAATTTGATAATGCTAAACATTTTAGTTAAATAAAAATAAGCAATGTAGCCTATGTTAATAAAGCTTCCTTCATATTTAAAAGGTTTTAAAAATCCATTTAGTACGCCTAGTTCATTATAAAACAAATCGTTTAAATATTGCAAAGGCTTTGATAATCGAGGAACAATAGCTTTCCGATTTAAACTAAGCTCGTAGGTCTCAAATCTAAGTAGGAGTTATCCTATCCCTGTACATAGAGCACAAATTTAAAGAAAAATGATTTAAAGTTGGACGATAATCGTTATTCTTTGACGTATATTGTTGAAATTTTGAGTTTTACTATACTATACTATAGTTAAAATAACTTTGAGAAACGCTGCACGCATACATTCACCAATGCTTATTGTCAAAAAAAGAAAGATAAAAAAAAGAATGCGTGTGACTGGCCTTAACTAACCGAATTCAAACTCTATTGTCAAACATCGCTAGAAAAAAAGACATTCCTCATTTGAAAAGAGCCTTGTCACTAGTGACGCGGCCCAATAAAGGGTTAATCCCGAACCGTGGGTTTTGTGCGGGTCAGAATGTTGGAATTTTATAAATTGTAACGTAATATCTATATTATTTAATGCCTTCATATTGTCGAACTTCAAACAAGGATAATAATTACAAGCAGATATTTTAATTGAAATGAATTCTAAATTGAATACCGATAAGGTAATAGTTATTTACATTTAGTTATAATTCATGCAAGTAACTTAACCATGAGATAAAAACACCTTAGTTGAACGTCGACGTAATAGGTTTCAGTTACTGCAAAACTGAAACACCCGGTATTTACTTAATCAATTATAACGTTAATAAAATACAAAGAAATGAGTAAAAGAAGAAGCGATATTACTAAAAGAGACATACCTACATATAATTTTATTGTATGTGCTTACTATAAGCTTAAATTGTTTCTATAAGTGGAAATTTGTAAATGACTTTCTCGCTATTTATTCTGCTAACTACTGTATCACATATTGTAGTCGATAATTTCCCTAAAATAAATAAATAAATAAATAAAGAATCATAATCATTATTATCATTATGTCGATTTATATTACAAGTTCATGCTATAGACTAATTTTATTAAAAGCGAAAAGGGTGAACGTAAGCGAGTAAGAAAACGCCTTCTGTCTTTTTTTTATTTCGTTCTTTTCGTTTTATACGTTTTTTGTGTTGTGTTTTCATAAAACAGCTTCTGCGGGGAAGTCTATTTAGCAGAATGAATTGTGAGGTCGAATTAGTCAGCGAGGGCGGTTAATTGTACCGCCCCAACCACACCCATATCAAATGTATCGAATTAACTTAATTTGGATGTCGATATTCCATTTCCGTTATTTTGTGCGCCACAAAAGCCAAGGAAATTACATCGAGGATTGCCACACGTTTTTCATAGGAGTCAACCTCCTAAGGTTCTAATAAGGATCATTATTGCTTGTCTTCAAAAAAAAATGTTCTGATTTAAAATATTTGACACTGGACCGAGTGAATTGCAATCACTACCGTGATATTTCATTCGAAAATGTTACAAAAAATATGTGTGTAAACAAAAAATGCCTTTGCTAAGGAGATTCTTTAGCAATTTTATACACCTTGTTATGGAAAGTGTGTGGGTTTTTTACTGTAAACGAGCCAATACGAATATTTGTAAAAAGGTTTGACATTTCGATTAAATTCGAACGCGTCGGTTCGTTCATTCATAAAAGCTTAACAAAAAGAACTCAACAGATTGAAATAAGGAAAATCATTTCGAATTCGATTGCCGGATTGGATATTTAAGTTATTTACTTGAAATTAACTTTAAATAATGAATTAGCCCTTAAGAGTATATAGTCCCGGTAAGATAGTCATAGAAAAAAAGAGATAAGACGAGCCTTCTTTTCTTCTTTCTTATTATTCATTTTCCTTTCTCCGTAAAGAGGGACAACGCAATCTTAGCTCTTGGTAGTCGCGAATTTGATTGCTCGTTTGTCTCCATTTAGTACCTTCTATAATAAAAAATAGTGTAAAAAGTTAAAAAAAAACACGCGAAGCTCTAAATACGTATTGATTTTTTAACTAGGTGGCGTTGTCTTCAATCTTAAGATAAATGATGACGATATTGATAGAGAGTCCACACACATTACATACAGTGAAAGCAATATAAGCGGCTTTAAAGGCCGCTTTTATTTCCGTTACAGTTTACAATATAACTTATTAGGACCAATGTACAGGTTATACGTTGCGGTCCTTTTGGCAGCTTTTTATGTTTTTAGACTTCAAAATATTTTCTCCCAGTTCGAATCATTCATAATGAGTCTCCGGAATTTTTGTTCAAGTCACACGAGCGCACACGTTTGTGTAAAACTTTGGAGCGGACTGTGAGAGTACATTAATTCAATGCGCCCGCTGCGACTCGGCTCCGTTCAAGTGATTTCTGTTATTCCTCTAACTCCGACTAATTAATCAATATAAGTAATCGATGGTTGTGAATCGCTCACGGTCGTACACGCCGACTGATTCGTTTAGATGCTTGCCTGACATTCCTTAAATAATATGAGATGAAGTTAGTTTCACCGTAATTAACTAATATTCCTACATAAAATACATATTGAATTTTCTTACTTTGCTGCGGTCAGTCGCATAGCGCGATATAAAGCTAAGTAAGCTGTAAGTCAATGCACTGGAACACAATGTAAGTCATAAAGCACTGGGCTAGCCCGAATATGTCAATGCGTTATATTGTGAAAGTGAAGCGTAGTGTACTTTTCGTAGTGTCTGTTTAAAAATAACAGAACTTAGAAGTGAAGGATTTGTAATATCTTAATTAAGTTACTTTCATTACTGTATTAGGTTGGAGTATCGGGTTTGGTTTTTAATTAGTACTTCTCATGTGAAGCCTTTTGGAAACATCAAGATACTCAAGAATATAAGTCATCAAGATACTTCAAATGCAAGGCGTGTTATTTACGCCTTTTGAAACGAGTAGGTGGTAATAAGGGAAAATACGAATGTTCCTTTTGAGAATATGATAAAATATAATTATATAATTTTTATAGTATTATGATACTAAACACGAGCCACTGTAATTGAGTGGCTTTAAATATTCTGAATACCCCGTATTTGAAATTTTATTATTTTGCAGAAGAGTTATTACTGAAAACAAATATAAACTTGGCAATTGGCTCACCTCTGCGATATTGATGTAAAATTTCCTTAATAGTGGTTAACTTATTAGGCTAACTAGTCGTGAAGTGATTGGTTAATACTATTATGTATCTTGTAATAGATACGCAAAAATATTAAGTTAAGAAATTATCAAAAAATCTTCATGCCCTGTGTGTATTTAAGTTGTTGTTGTTGTTGTTGTATTCAAAATAAATAATTTATGGTTTTTAGTTAAACAACAAATGTTAAAATGGTATATCTTATATTTTTATGAGCAAGGACAAACAAAAATATCGACATTGAAACGCAAAACATATTGTTAACATAAAAGCTTTCTCATAAAAATAACAATTTCCAAGGGCGTTGTTTATGTGATACTATAAAAAATGTGTTTTAGCGATCGATCGTAAAAATGTATGAAACAAAAAGGTAAAGTAAATAAAATATCAAGACGTCTGGGTCGCACGCCACCGCTGTCAAGTTATTGAAGCGTACACAATTATATTCAAAAATGGCGTCGCTCGCGACGAGGGCGTCGTTAACGCAAGATTGTTATGGATACACATATTACAAGTTAATGTCATATCCGTATTTTTTAAACTGTGTTATGATTGCTCAATCTCGAAGATATAGTAGCACTAAGACGAAATAGTCCTGGCTCCTATAAAACGGATCTCGAGCCTAGTGTAGGAACCAGGCGCATAAACGTTTTTTTTTTTTCATTTTTAATGACCCTCATTTGCCATTTTATTAACTTTATACGTCGTTTTTTTACTGATAGAATCCAGTTTGTTATTTAACGATTTCTATATATAATAATCTCTATCCATGTTAATGCACTATCAATATAATATTCCCTTTATTTAGGTATTTTTTGTTTCTCACTTAATTTGGGCGCAGTCTGCAATTTTTTTTTCTCACTTAATTTAGCGCACTCTGTGCAATTTTTGTAACACAATAATGATTTTATTAATATAGAATTTCTTGGTATTTGTCTTGATTTTATATATTTTAGCTGTTCCAACTAAGTTAAAAATTGAGTTACTGCATGAAGTTCACGTCAATTGATCGAATTCATTCTATAGATTCAAATGCGAATGTTTACGGTTCATTTTCTCACATAAAATCACTTCCAAAATTCGATGCTGATGCAGATGCTATGGATATATGAATGGATATAAATGGATTTTGAATAAAACAAACAAGACAAAAAATATCTTATTTATTTTTCTATTATAAAACTTTCAATGAAACAAAAAGACGAAAATGTATTTTTTACAGACTTATTTTATTTAAAGTTATCAGTATAAGAGAAAAGGTTATATTTGAATAAAAAGTGCTGCCAGAGGTATATTATAATACTAAGCTTCTATATGACTATTCCCGTTAATTTTAAGTTTATATATTAGATGCTGTAATCGAAGTTTCCAAATTTTCCCACAAGTAAGAAAACAATAACTAATTCCGTCCCAGGTATAATTAATGAAATCCGAGTTCCGTGACGCGGTTAGAACTTGACTTGAAATTTGCGATCTACCGTTTTCCCCTATCATAAGATTAGTAAAAAATAGTAATAATAGTGAATTGGACGAAGATATAACAGATAGAAATAAAGAAGGTCCCGCTATTAAATTAAAAAATAAACCGTATCCTCTATATTCTAACGTCATCAGTGCGCTCCCATACAAACAAATCATATAAACATAAACGTATTTTACACATGCGTAATAGACACCGCTAAGAGCCATAACTCATCCATCTTAGAGGCTCGGGGACTAATATATTTGCAAGCCGAATATCAAAATAGATAATTGTATTAAAAGCCTGATGGTTACTTCATCTTTTATTCTATGCCTGTGTATTGGACTTGAATAGCTTACGTTGTTTCTAGACGCTAACTTCAATAACAAGCAACTTTATTAACGGGTATTCTTCTAACATTTGCTGCGCTTTTTTGTGTGTAAATGTCACCGTCAGATTGTAAGAATCGTTTGTTTATATTCTCACTAGTCTGTGAAAATTGTGATCCGCACTAGTCATTTACAATTTGATATATCATGTCAAATGTAATCTGCCCTTAAAAGAGCTTAGTTCGTATGAATTTATCTTAGCTTATTGCGGGTGATGTTCAGTTGAGTCAGTCGGAAAAACTTACTATTGTGGATTCGAATTAGGTGTAGGAATTCTAAGACCGATTTCTCAACGTTCGTCTTTCATAATATTCTTGTGTTGTCTCGCAAAAAATTAATATTCTCTATGTATTGATATTGTATTTCATTCGAAGCTTAACGTGTACAATAAATTAGAATTATTATGTTTTGATGGTCCAACAGAACAGGTTCGATTTTAATTTATATAGCTATAAATTATTTTATATTAATGTCGCCTAATCTTATTGCAGATAAGATCCGTGTTTTGTTTCTAAAAGATCTTTGTCCTTGCATTTTTCGACCACGATCACTTTTTTTCTAGTTGATGACATCACCTGCGTAAGATATACTGAAATACAGAAAAAACATATTTAATAGCAATTTTTATTATTCTTTTACTCGGTAGAGCGAAGCAGTAAAGCTTGCCATCGATTTTAGTATGAGGCGCAAGTTTGGCCTAATTCCATGTGTTGTCGAACTATTTGCATCTCTGGCATGGTGCTCATCAATTTCAGCTTTTTCCATTTAACCGCATACAACGAGATTAGAATCATTAACCACCGATCTTTTACTGATCGGCTTGATCCTCTATTCCTTGCGAAGAGATGTCGTGTCTTTTTACATTTCTTACTGCATATATCATGGAGAGTGTTCTGAAGTGAAGTGTGAAATGTGTGGAACAATTACTACCGCTCAGTTTCACTATAACACAATACGACATACCATCCACACGCTGGCTACAACTTCACGGTTTTCGCGCAAATTCCTGCCTCGGACAACTGTTTTGTGGAATGATCTGTGTCCCCAGTAATATTTCTAAAGTAATACGATTTAGGGTCCTTCAGCGATCACTTGACGTTAGCTCGTTTTTTTTATAAGACAACCATGTATTCAAGAAATGTATTTCAAGACAAGTGGCTTAACACTATAACGATAAAAAAATAATAACATTGATATACTTTTAATTTCCCACGAAATTTTATATGCTCATAATTTGAGCCGTATCGAATTAAAACAGTACGACGCGCAATTAGCGCATATTTGGGCTAATATCGTGTCTGTAGTTTTTGTTATCGCCAATCGACATATGTGAGGCAAATTTCAGGCGGGTTTTCGTCGTCGGCGACACCTTGTCCCTCGAGCCTGCTCGGGCCTCGGCCACCCGTCGAGCGCTGCGTCGTCCGACGCGGCCGCTGGCATGATGAAACAAGAACTCAAACTTGTAATGTATAAATAAACGATAAAGTTATGATGACTTACTGCCAAGTTCAGCGTTAACAGTTGCTCGAGTGGGCTGCATTCAGTTATGCCAGTGATTGACGTCCGGTTGTGATTCAACTTACATATGAAAACAAAGCTAGTTACTGCGTACCAATTAATGCTAACTAACCATTATTTTAAGGAGACGGGTGATCCTAAAATTTTTAATGTACACAAGAATCGACTTTTGCAATACATATTGGTGTAGGTAGGAGTGAAATCTGGAATTTAAAATGAACCAATACAGGATTTCACTCAGAACTTAGCCATCTTCGTGAAGCTACGAGTCATTATGTACGGCAAATAATTTTTAATTATTTAAGTTTAGTCTTTCAACACTTGTTTATTTGCAAGAGGGTGAACATTCAGAAGGCTTGTCCCCTAAACTATTTGTATGGACTTGTATGGAAAACAAACAGATTTTATTCAATTAAATACATATTTATGTGAGAAAGGTATACTTCGGTGGTTCAGGCATATTGAAAGAATGAATGAAGAGAGAGTAACAATAAAAATTTATGTTGCAAAAGTGAGAGGCACTGTTGGTAGGGGGTTCCCCTAGGAGAACTTATATCGACCAGATTAGTGGCTTACTAAAAAAGGGCGATATAAGGAGCACCCATGAATGACAAGCATGCATGCGTATATGTATGAATTTAGACGAAGCGAGAGAGGTGCCAGGATCGCGCAAAATAGAAATCCATGATGTCTGCCTACCCTTCTGGGTTACGGGCGCGAGCGCATATTTATTTATTTATTTATTCATAAAGTTGGATCTTGTTAGGGCCAAAAACCGTTACAATAGCTTGTGTCTGACTTACGCAATTTAAATTCATAACCATGACGCGTTTAATTTATGTTTATATCAGCTTGATTTTTTTTATTAATGTTTAATTATGATAATTTATTATAGAGACGTGTTTCAATCGAATGGTGTTCAGTTAGCGGGCTTCCGACGGTTTGTCCACGGATTTTATTAGACTAGGTGTTGTTATGTAATAAACGTTATATTTACAATTTTAAAAATAATATATATAATATATTTCTGATAGGTTTTCGATTAAAATCTATATATACTTCACTTGTTTTAATGTATATTGGTAACGGCGTATGATAACAAAGTTTCTAACTTTGTCATCATACGCCGTTATAAGCTCAAAAACATAATTTTAGGGCGTAGTCGTTTTCGTTTCAGCGGATATTCGTCCACTGCTGACCGTAGGCCTCCCCCATTGATCGCCACAGAGATTAGTCCTCTGCCGGCCTCATCCAGTAAAATTCCGCAACTCTGACCAGATAATCGGTCCATTTTGTGGGAGGCCTACATACCCTGCGTCGACCTGTACGTTGCTTCCATTTAAGAACCTGTCAGCCATCCTTTCTGCGAGCAATGTATCCGGCCAATTTCCATTTAAGGTTTGCAATTTTTCGGGCAATGGCAAAATAGGTGCTGCTGCGGGTCACATAATTTCTGAAATCACTCAAAGAGAGTCCGAGCATTGCCCCCTTTACTGGGTAATTATAATTTTAGGTAAAATGTTAAAATATGTAAACAAGTAGGGTGTTGCTGTTTTTCAAAATTCAGAAACAATTTTTAATGCGATTTTATGCAAAAAACAGCAATAGAAGTTTAAATTTAATTTATCCATTACAAACAAACAAATATTATTTCTTTCTATAAGCTATATGTTGCAATTCATTATGGCCTTTGGTAAATTGGAATATTTTACTTTTATCTTTTTGTCGTAATAAATTGTTGTGATCTCGTATTTTATCTTTTAAAATATTATACAACATTGTTGTACTAAATTACTAATTTGTTGTAACAAATAATTCTTTTAAAAAAGAACATAATCGATTGTCGATTATGTTCTTTTGTAAAAGATTTTAATAATAGGTAATATTATACCGTAAAATTAAATATTATAAACGGTCGGTTGAGCGTCGTGTCGCGGAATGGCGACGTCAATAAAATGTGTATTTTTTATTTCCTTTTATTGATTCCAGAATTCTTTTACACCTTCGATATCTAATAACACTATAAATTCTCGCAGCCTAGCCGGCGAACTCGCGGACCCACCAAGTAGGTTGATAGCCGAGACGCATTGCTTTTAAACAAATGCAAATAATTTGTGCCTTAAAATGTATAAAAGGATGGCGGTATGCAATACTGCTATAAATAAGTTATAATCGCTGCAAGATGTTTATTTATACAAATGTTTATTGTGAATAAAATTGTTTCATGAGTAAATTTTTAGTCAAAAGATCCTACAATTTTTGTAAACAAACAATTTATACTGGGTTACGAAATAGTAATTATGAGTCAACTAAATCCAATTAAACTATTTTGCTTTAATTGATTCTGTAAATCTGTACAGAATACGCTAACCATGCCTTAAGCGTTATTTATCTATCAAGCTCTCATGCGTCTTTAGTCCAATGCTGTAAATGAAATGGGTTGTATGTATAAATAATTTTAAAACATCAATAAATGCTTGCGACTTTAACGAGAACTCCATCCAATGTTGCAACATTAAATGACTAAAGTTATTTTATGATTTTAACAATTTCTTAACATCTTGTGAACACTTGTACAACTAACAAATGTAATGCAATCTAGTCTTTGCACAAGTTTAGATAAAGCTTTAAATTGCTAAGCAGTTGATATTCGCGTAGCTTAAACTAGTAAAACACGCGACACCTGATATTATTTTTACATTTTTCAAGTTGCGTTCGCGCCGCCTTTATCGTCACCACAGGCAATACGATCTGGTCACATCTCGCGTGTATTCTTCTCATAAAGGCAATTAATATGGCTTTACTTTTGTGCAATAAATTCTCTCTATCCGGATTCGTTTTGCGCGTCTGTAGACGTGTATGCTAATTGAATTTTTGTATTAAATTTTCGATAGCAGAAATTACTTGTTCTACAGCACCGTAACGAGAGACAATCACGCTACTGTTGCATGAGAAATGATAAAAGATGTCTATATACATTGATCATATTTACATTGCTTATTATACCGTGCACTCACACGTTTTACTTTTATTCACCAAATATGTTTATTACTTCAGAATCAGGGTAATCGTTCATGCGCCCATGTATGTATTCCATTGTGACCTCGTGAAGCTTAAACGTGTGCGTAATGCGATGTTATTAGATTCGTATTCCTGTTCGCAGTATCATAACGATACAGTCAGTCGGATTTTTGGTTTTTTTAATTAAATATTCTTTGTTTAATAGTGTCATTTGAAAAGACTTATTTAAGGTACACCACATGCAATAATTACTATAAATTATTTTTCCATTCCTACCAAACTTGTGTTATTTTTAAATTTTAATATTGTATCTCTACTACCAATTATTAAATTGTTAATTATGAGTAGAGAAAACGACACATTATTTCAATATTATTAACATATTCTATCGTCATATATGTTAAAACGAATATGCATGCAATTTTACAACTCATATTGATTGATTATAACTTTTGTGAGAATATTAATAAAGTAATTAATTTAAAACGTCTAGATCCTGTTCACAAAGTCCAGTGTAGGTATCGACTAGTTTCGGAAATGTCGGAGGTCCTTCATCAGGGTGGGTGCAAGGCGGGACGCGACCCTGAACAATTATTGCCATCTTGAAGTACTACGTGGACGTGACTTTAGTCGTGTTTAATTATAATTATTTAGTTCATATTAATTAATTATAATTGTTTAGTTTTAGCATAACACCATCCAAATGATTCAAGAATAGATAATTTAGATGGATTTATTGTGTATTTTTACATATTATTTAGCACCTAAAACATACAGACATTGGCGAGTTCATTGATTTCTTTAATAAATTAAATATCCTTATTTAAATAAAACGGCAGTTATGGCCGACACCTCTGATATTACTGATCTAAGGAGATGCTATTAAATACAGAGGTGGCAATTTCGTATTTATTTCGCATCATCCCATTTCTTATTAAGGTGTTCATTGTGTACACTGGAAAATAAAGTTTTCCAGTGTAAAATAAATAAAGAAACATACGGTCAAGCATAACCCAGAGGGGTAGGCAGAGATCATGGATATCTACTTGGCACGATCACTGCTCGCTGCTTCTACAACCATACATCAACGCATACCTGCTCTTTGGTTATGGATTCTCCTTATATGGCCCTACTTTAGTAGTTTCATCCTCCGTTGTGTAATTCAATAAAAGTACCCATAAAAATCAATGTGTACTTTATTTTTAAATACTTAACAAAGTAATCCTTCGTGCCGAATACGAACGTATGCACTTTTCAGACACAAAAATCTTTAGTGCAAAGTTGGCAATCTACATATTTTTATGCTGGTGTAGTTTATATAAACGGAGGGTTCCTATTATGACTTATTTTTGTAAAACTAATGCGATTTTAAAGGATTTTTTAAATTTAATTCCAACAAATAAAAAACCAAATAAGTATTTATTATACCATAACTCCAAAAATCAACTGAAGGTAAAAGAATGGGGTGTATATTTTCCTTAAACGACAGGCCTGCAAGGCTTCTGATGTTGAAGAGGTTTGCGAGCGATTATATTTATTATTATTAACAAGGACAACATCTGTTGCACAAATAGGCCGTTAGGGCGACCCGTGAAATACCGCGACTTCACGGAAGACAGGCGTGAAGTAAACGTATTCTGCGTTTCGCGCGAGAAGAGAACGGAGAGGAAAATTATTCTTTTTTTGTTTATGGAGGAGGGGTCCTCTGTATGTTAAAGGTAGGCAATGCAACTCTTTAGTTTGTTGGGGTGTCGCATTATACCCTATATACTGGTATTAGTTAAATTTAGGTTTACGTTTAAATTGTGAACGGTTATTCAATCATATTATTTACTTACGGATATAGTTAGAAAAAATCTCATGAATTAAAGATTCAATAATTGGTAGGTGTAAAGGTGAATATTGAATATTTATTTGGGTATTTCGTAGCTCTACAACCAGCACCATTTATCAATGCTCTTACAATACGCCATTTCGAATGAGTTATAACGTAAACGCATCAGTTTTGACTTTTGGAATTGATTGTAATATTTATGTTAGAGTAATAATATATTCGTAGAGTTGTTGGAAATATTTATAAATGTGTTAGAGTGATGTATTAAGTATTATTGTTTGAAAAAGAGCCACGATTTTCACGATAAGTTTTTTTTAAAGTGCTAACATATATGCGCAAATGGTATATTGAAAGGATAGCATAGACTTTTATCTAATACAAATTTGTGAATAGTTTGTGAATGAAATAGTGAACGTGTGCCTTCCAATTCTGAAATATTTTAATGTTATTTATTAAATTATTTTTTACTTTTAAAGTACCTAAGTATACTGATTCAGATAAGCCGCTTTCCCGCTTACCTCCTTTTACCATACAAAATTAAATCCGTTAGGATTACCTAAGGGATTAAAATACCTGTTTTACCATAAGATCATTGACCTGTTTAAGGCTAACTTAGCTACTAAGCATCATCATATCAATCAGGTGATATAAATTTCCTTCATATTAAAAAAAGGAGGTTGAATCAATATTTAATATATGATAATTTAATGTAATTGCACAGCGGGTTCGGTTCTATATGCGTAATAATATATCGAATTGTACACAGATACTCGATAGACATAAAATAATACTAAATTTACAATATCGATTTCTAATCGATGAATTTGACTTCGAATAAGGGCAAGGTACCGTATGGAATTGAAAAAAAAGCTATAATCGGAAAGCGTCAGAGCACAATACATCGCTAAACGACGCTAACGGTGCGCGCACACGACTATACCGACGTTACGTCCTATCGCTCGGTAACATCGGAGCCATTTCAAATTAAACTGGTAACGTTTACAACATTAATCTTAGGCATTGTTACCATTAAAATTGGTCGTGAAACATTCATCGGATTTATATATCGCAGATATGATGGGAACTAGATTTAATTAATGAGTGGCGATAGTCCAATGGTTGCCGTCAAGATTAGGTCCGAGTTCAAATTCGCGTATAAACAAAAATAACGTTTTGGCCTCTTTCATATAGTGGTAGAACAACAAATTTCGTTGCACGAATCGCCAACGAGTTGCCAACTCGATCGGTGAAATACTATGAGAAGGCAGGCATAATTTAGAAGTATTTCTGCGTTTTGTCTAATGAGTGAGGTGCTAGAGGCACTAATTCTAGTAGTCTTCTCCTTCCTATATTTTTCTAATAAGGAAATGAAGGTGATTTGACGGGGAGGGGAGGGATAGGAAAAGCAAATATCCTTTTTTCTGTTTATATAACTTGTTAGCTGGTTGCAGATGTCTTTGGATAACTGGTGAATGTCTTGATCGTTCGTCACCTTCTCTTATTAAAAAAAAACGGTAATATTTTATAATCAAAATTTGGACAATACATTCAAGTTTTTCGGCTTTACGCTTTGAATTATTAAAATCAGGACAGGGATTATTCCAATATTTCAAATTTAATTTGATAACACTAGCAATGTTGGTATCAAATTTAGATAAAACGATTATAAAATCCCGATAGCAAGTAAACGGTATAGATAGATTATTGGATTATTAGTATATGTAAATTATTGGACTTGAAAGAAGCAAAAGAAGTTGTGAGGATCTTGCAAAATGGGAATCCTTTTTATTTAGAGGTCCAATTGTAGTCCGAAAGGAGACCTAATCTTTATATTTATTGGCGTGGCTACGGTATCATAAAGCACATGAATGCGATCATATTCTACGCATATTTGTTTTGTGTTGGTATTTCATCGGATAAGTTTTATTGAGGACGCAGTTGAAACTTATGATATCAGATAATAAACGTACTTGATTTATTTTGTTCTTATCTACGCTGGGGAAGGTGGGAACAGCTGTGTGGTTTTGTTAGAAAGGACATTTACGGCACTACAATATATCTTGTAGACGCACTTCCTCTGACTATAAGGAAGTTTTTAAGTATTTTGTCCTGATAGCGTTATCAATTAAGTTGAAATATGAATTTACTTTTAAGAAGGCTTTTCCTTCACTCTTTTTAGTATGTTACTTGTTGATATGTTTAACACATACTAAAGATTACGTGGTACGGCAGTATAACGACTACCTGTAACTGACGAGCATGTATGCGTTGATGTATGGCCGTAGATGTGAGAGCGTTTTGTCCGAATTGTGTTCAATGCAAATCAGAAACTACTTTTAAAATCATATTTGCAATAGTTTCTTGAAGCGTAAAATTAATATTTATTAAATGTTGTTTATAAAGATTCTGTGGATTTTATGCAAATTAATACGTATAAAACTTTTTTCTTGTTACGTTTATTTCTGTGTGGGCGAAGGTTTGCAATTATTGACAGATCGCGTAAGTGGTACGTACGTTATTTATACGGGGCACGTCGGGCGCGGTGACGGAGCGCACATTCGGTGTAGCACGGCACTTAACTAAGGTATCGACCGCGGGACGCGTCAAATTGTTGGACCTCCCGTGTAAATGTACGCCCCGGGCAAAGATTAGCCATCGGGGAGGATTCAACAAGTTTAATCAAGGCCACGAGTAATTTCAGTGTTTCAAACTTTAACTTACTAGTTTAAAACTTTAGTCCTTATCTACCTTAACATTAGTAAAAATAGGCGTCGTACCTACTATACGTTTCCCTTCAATGCCACTTGTATCGTTTACCTGACTGTTCCAGAAGGGATGTAATGTTCATCGCGGGTATGGATGTATGTACGTCCGTTCCATTGTGGCCTCCTGTAGCCTAGCTTTTTTTTTTATGGTAGCGGGTGGCAAACGAGCAAGCGGATCACGTTAAGTGAACGCTACCCATGGACATCCGCAACAAGCAAATGTGTTGCAGATGCGTTGCCTACCTTTAATGGACAGAGGAGGGCATAGACAGGAATAAGGATATTTCCTTTTAACCGTTAACCCCCTCCCCGTTCAATCCTCTTCCCGTTCCCATCCTATCCTGATTAGGAAAGGGTGGAAAGGGGAAGAGGACTGAAATTAGGCCTCCGGCATCTCACTCATCAGACGAAACGCAGAGTACTTCTACTTCACGCCTGTTTTCTGTGAGGTCGTGGTATTTCACCGGTCGACCCGGCCCATTCGTACAACAGATGTTGTTTTTGCGGGCTCTACCACTGTAAACTAGCTTCACTGATTTGCAGAGTGAAGTGTCATTACATTTGTTATCTCCCCCAGAATGTCATAGGTCATATTGTGATGTGTGTGATAATCACAGTGAGTCGGGTTTTTAGGTATTTTAATTAACTATTACTTGTTCATTATTTTCTTTAGCACTTATACAATAGTTAGCCCATAATTTTACTCCACGTAAAAACGTGGATTGACCACGTTTTATTGATGTTATCAGGTCTTGAGTGATAAAAGCCGTATCTATCACCACACACCGGCTACTATTAAAAATAAACATTTGTTGTTGTTTTAAACACACAAAATGATTTACTCGCCCGGGAATCGAACCCACAAATGCTCTAAAACTCTTAACCTTCTCATTTCAAAGCTTCGTCGTTATTCTTTGGCTTTGCTTTACTCCATTTATCGAAAGGTTTAAGATGGAGATAACGGCTATGATTCATATGAGGGCTTTTATTTTTTTCCTTAAAAGTATCCGCCATTAAGCCGGGTCCTAGCAGACTGAGGTGACAACGATGCTTAGGGTACCTCCAAGATGATCCGATATCTCTGTTTTGATGCAACAAATTGCTTACGATAATTTTTTGTTTTATAAAATTATTTTTATCGATGTTCTTGTGTTTTTTTGTTTGAGATAATAAGGCTTAAGTTTAAAGTATTTCTGAAGAATTTATCAATATTTGTAATACGTTCCACAAATATTCTGTCTGGATTGGCATTAAACTGTAACATATTATTTCTAATTGGCTATATTCATTTATGTTGATGACTTATGAAATAATGAAATTACTGTAAAGTTTTGGCTGCTTCTTTTTCTTTCTGAGTTAGGTAAGTCATCACGTAGGTTTATGTATGCCAGGTACAACATTGAAACCGCTGACATTAAAAGATAAGTTTTATGCCTCAAGAACCCTATTGACTCATAATTAAACATGGGAATTCTATTGGTATGTATACACTAGTTGGTGGGTATACACTTGAGTGTAATGTTAAAAACAATAAGAGATAAAAGATCAGAAAAAATTAAATTATACGTTCAAGGCTAAAAATCTAAAAACGGATTAAAAATAATCTGTATTTTAAAATGCGGAACCCTGTTTCACTCTTGACGGCAGTCGCTTCGCCGTGTTCGAGCGTAATCGGTCAAAAACCTCACTTAGTGCGGCCAGTTAAAGGAGTGCTCTTTTATTATTTCGTTCCTGACAAGTATGCGCTTTTATCGAGAGTGTATGTTTGTCTGTCACCTCGTAACGCCGACATGTGGAGCGCGAGACTAATGTTATGTGGCTAGTGACAA
>JWHW01053581.1:150168-164929 GCA_000931545.1 Papilio glaucus | reverse complement strand
TCTTTTGGTCCGTTCAGTTTTGAATCTATTTCTGTACATATCGCCTTGAATAAGCACTCTCGTAAGAGCACATGTGAAATGAAATGAAAGGGGGTAGGGAAGAACAGCATGTGACAAGCAGAGCTTTAAATACGAATGTGGAGGGATGGGGATTGATGGATTGCGTGAAAGGTGACATGATTAAGAACGACGACTGAAACTAAACATGATAGGTTGATGTGGAAGTCGAAAACATGTTGTGTCGACCCCGCATAAAGTGGGATGAGGACTGGGAGATAATGATGTGTAACGAAATGTTTAACAGTTCTTTTCAGGATTATTTGGAGATAACATAGGCTACTGTTTTGTATGATGTCACATATCTCTTGTTATATCGAATACGATAGCATCCATGTAAATTGCAATATTGCCATCAAACATCTATAGACCTCTTGGTTGCCACCTTAAAGAACTTTGGGTGGTGCTTTTATACCTTCTAAAGAACATACTGGCGCCACTGTGCACGAAGTCGCTTCGTTTTTGACCACATTTCAAGAAAGGACAGGAAACCGGTAAAGGTTACTGAAACCCTTTTACATGCTCTTAAAAGTTTAGAATTGATTTCGCTTTTATAGTTACCAAATATTTAAATCTTTTGCTTTATTTCGACTGAATCGAATCAAATTTTTGCATTTTAACTTTTATCTGGCGGACGCAGGCTGAGCCTCAATTAAGATCAATTAAGTTAAGGACCAATTTAGTTTTGTTTCGTTTTTTAATTGATTTCTTTTATTTTGTTCCTTTCGATAAAACTAATAAAAATCCAGAAAATATCTAAAATGTAATAAAGTCTTTCTATACAGTCTTTGTACAGCCTTTATTAGTAAATACAAAATATAGTAATAATTCACAGTAACTCACACATACACACAAACATACACATCGTAGTAACTTAAGAAGTTTTAGAGAAGGCGCTGTCACCTGAGATATGTACGTATCCCCATCTAGTCAGGAGAGAGAGAGTTCCATGGAATAGCACAAAATTTGTACACTAAGATATTCATTGTTATTATTTTAATTTGCTATTAGTAATCGATTAAGATATTAATTATCAAAACATTTTTATATATTTAAAAATTATTCAATTAAAATTGTCAAAATAATTGTATTAATTAATTCAATGTTTTATCCACAGGACGATTTATTTCGAAAATAATTATCCTCTCGATAAGATTCCTCAATTACAAAATGAATGCACCGATAACGCGACCATTTATTTGTAAAAAGGTATTCATATCGGCCGCACGAGATTTATAAACCATTAACTTTTCCGTCCGGGGCTTTACTGCGAATTAGTATTATTATATATATATGCAGCAAAATATGCTAACTCATATTTTAATCTGTGTATCTAACAAATTGTAAACTTCGACAGTTTGTAATTGGGCTAGGCATATTATAAACTACTAATGACCCCCCGCCCGGAACGAAATATTGAAAAATCATATCTCTTGCCATATAGGGAACCGATCAGATCCGAAAATATACCATTGTTTTAGTGTACTCATGAGGTCCTAATCTATGACGTATACTTAAGCACCTGGATAGCGTGAGACTGTGTGTTTTTTTTTAATTAGGCACACAGAACAGCTTACAATCATTTAAGTACATAAATATAATGAGAACACACCAGTTAAAAGCTAGATTATAAACCAAAGTGTGTGTACACAGCAAGACAAAACATGTGTATGTACAATGCGATTAAAGTGCAGCTGCATGGTCTAGTTATTGTACACGTAGATAACGTGATAATTAACTTGTCCTTATTTTTAATAAAAAACAATTACATGAAAACAAAAAAAAGTAAAAAACTGAATTAAACTTAATATTTTTCAGGTTGCCCTTCTAAAACAGCATATTTAGGATTAAAGATGTCTAGATCATGTGATGAGGTATTGTAAATACGACGTATAAGTCACTGTCAGTCATTATCATCATGTGTCAGTCAATGATCATGTCAGCAAGAACGTATGTCTACAGGTGAATAAAACTAGGGCACTACAATTGTAGTTCTTGTAATTCATAAGTTTATCTTGGACTAGGAATGGAATCTTCTGGATAAACGATGTCGCAGTGAATATCTTAATCCTAACTAATATTATAAATGCGAATATCAGTTTGTTTGTTTGCTACGCCTTGACTCCTTAACGACTCCACCGATCATCATGAAATTTAACACACACATTGTCGACATACAGAAATTGAAATGGAGTACTTTCTTATCGCGAAAATAAAAGTGTTCGCGAGGTAGATAAAACCTTCATTAACATTATCGATTGATATGGCAATGTTTCATGGTTTGAAAATAACTTTTTACACCTGTTACCTATAATTCGAAGTTAACATGTAAGCGGAATCATATAAAAAAATCGAATTAAAAATTAGAGTGGATCAAATAGTAAATATGTCTTTAATACATAATCTTTATTTATTTTTAAACACTAGAGAGAAAGAGATATTCATATAAGGTAATCTTACCTAACTATGAAAAACTCAAGCTATGACCATAAATGGGAGAAGTTGAGGAAGATAACTGGAATGAAAATGAAATTGTAACCACTGTTTTAATATGACTTTCCGATGTATATTATAATACTTCTCCTACCTTTTTTGTCACAAATCTAAGAATTCTTATCTTTTGTTTGTCATCTCAAAGCATTTCATACAGATAAATAAATACATGTAGCTTCGAGATAGCGACGAGGCGGCAGCTGGGGGCGTGTCTCGGGTAGGCAGCCCGCCGTAGTTTAAGCAAACGATACAGTCTATTCTATTGGGTTAAGTTAAGGCAGCGTGCTTCGTTCCATTAATGCCATATTAATGTTAAATTATTAAGAAACAATCTAATCTTGATTTTTAAGCGTTATTTCATGTTTGTTTACATTTTTATTATTATTATCTTTTACTGTAGCAATATAATATTTCCAGTAGTTCTTAAAGTTGAATGGACTTTGTCGACCCATTCAGAAAAAAACAATGTTCCCGAAATTGGAAATTTTAACCTCACGTCTGGCCTTCTTAAAATAAATGTAACTACGAACTAGATTGCAGCAACCAGCTGTCAGCTCGGTCGTAAGCGTGTATCCATATAGTTGTATCCACTCAATAAGTTGGCTAATCTTTGCTTGCTCTTGACTTTTATAAGCCTAATTCAGCAGTAGCTTTTTATTGAGTATTTGTATAACCTGTGGTTCCTAGCACGGAAAAGTCCGCAGTTCGCTTTTAAGGAGTATTTTGATGCTTTTTGTTCATTTATATTTGGTTTTCGTAATAACTTTAATAGTTTAAGTATAATTTAATTCGTTTTCTCGTAAAAAAGTGGGTGACCAATTGTCATTGAACTCTTCTTCTTCTCGTCGTTGCAGTCTTGACAGAAGGGTCGTGAAGTCATTACGGAATTGTGAAGTGCACAAGGCTAAATTGAACTAAATACTATTTATATCCATTGAAATAGTAGTGCCGAGCACCTTATACTCTACGGCACTATTTATTTTGCAGAGAATAAGTCTTCAATACGTATCCATTTTTCTGTTCATACCTTCCTTTGTCCATTAAAGGTAGTTAACGAATCTGTAAGGCATTTGCTTTTTACAGATGCCTATGGGTAGTGGTAGTCACTTAATATCAGATATACCGCTTGCTCGTTTGCCATCTTCTTTAAAAAAAAAAATATTTCTTTTAGAATCCAAATATTCATTTGAATGAACTTTATCCCCACTTAAACCTCGTGCGTTTTTATCCCGAAATTAATCTCTAAGTCATACTTCGAGACAAAATAAATGTTTAGTTTGTAATCTGATGGTAGCTTGCCCTTAATCATTAATAATTTATGACATCCACAATGCTCCTTTAAAATGTAAACAACAAAGCCCTTCCATCTTTTTAAAGATCATTTATTCATTATAATTACATATTTTTACATATATTTACATATTTTAGTATTAAAGCTTGCCGTAGACCAATGGCATACACATAATTTAAATGACAAAGTAAATATTCGATCAAAACAAAAGAAAACTAAAATCATACACAGTCTTTATATTGATAGAGAATTTGACAACTTTACATATTTTTTTCGCAACGAAGACATGAAATTTAAAAGTAAAGCTTTTCATATTTACAAATTTTACAAAAACTGAACTACATAATATTCAGTGCAATCACTATATTCACAATATATATTATTATATAAACTTAAGTTAAATATCACTTCATAATACATATACTGGCACATTATTTTTACAATAAATTAGAGTATTTGGTATCGAAAAATGCTTAAAAGTTCACATACACAACCTGCACTGAAAATTGTAAAATTTCGTTTTTTTTTCATTTCGACCACAATGCTCTTACAGTAAACATAAAAATGGATATGTTGTCATTTTGAGACGCTACATTTTCTTGAGTTCAATTCCCTTCAACGTTTTGTTTCTAAAATGTAAAAAACAATGGGAAGGGACATCTGTTCTATTGTAAACAATTTCAGTACAAGTTTTATAACATCAATAAATTATCTATTTGCGAAAGCTTGTTCACACTTTTCTATTTGACTCAACACTTTACCTATTCTTTCGTGCAAAATTTTCGCATTTTTCTCTGGTAATGGTGGCAATATGTCTCTAATAACTGCGTTGTTTTTCTGGTGAAACATTTCACTAAGTTTCACACCCACTGATTGTTCATATAAATATTTTAAGGCGTCTACTGTTCTCCTTCTAAACACACACAAATTGTCCAACATTAGACTGTGATACACATTATACTTCTTTAAAAGTCTATACCCGTGAAGGAGCCCCGATTCGTTATCCAAAAACAATAGCAGCCCGCTATCCATCTTCCTCGCCAAATTGTGCGCGGGACCGTCCATTATATTAATGTTCCATTGGTAATTGAACAAATTATTTACAATCCTATCTAAATTTGCTGTTAGGTAATCAAATACTATGAGATCAGACCATTGCGCTAATTCTACGAATAGTTGAATTGTCTGCTTTGTCAACTTAATGTCTATATGATCAAAAGGTTCCTCAATATTCTTCTGTTGATGTTTATCCTTTTTTGCTTTAAGTTTATTAATCATAATTTGCTTTGATGTATCTCCAATATCGTTTTCTTTTATAGACATTTTCAAGACATCAATTTTATTTAAATGTCTATTAGACGGTTTAAAAATTTCAGGAATTGTTGCGGATTCTAAGCTCGGTATGTACTGAGTAAGAACGACCGCTCTATTGGTGTTCCATTGTGCGGTGGAAATATCGCCAGCTACACTTTGCCATAGCTTGTCCTTTAAATCCACGACTTTCACGACCGAAGGCGCCAAATTAGTTAAATTTAACAATCTTCCTACGTAGAAACTGAAAATCTCTCCTTGAATCTGATCAGTGTTTTGTCTGTACCGAACACACGCCTGAATCCCATCTTTAAAAGTTACAAGTCGATTCTGCATTCTGCCACATCCATTTTCCATTTTTATAACCTCACTTTGTTCTACATATCTTTCCCAAATCTCTGCTGTATTTTCTCCGTAGCCTTGTGGCATCGAATTCTCAACTTCCTGTCCCCAATAAATATTATCATATAGCACAGTATAGTCATTAGGAACATAGTCAGTTTTATTATTAATAACATTTGAGATTGAATGCTTGTGATGGGAGTTTTTGTTATCTTTTAAGATTTCTTTCATATCCTCCGTCAGACTTTTTGGGTAAACATCTTTAACATATTTTTGCGTCTCATTATCTCCAGTAAAGGATACGGAAGCAAATTTATTTAAGTCTTTTTCTTTTGTAGTTTCAACTTCATTATTTGGTCTAAGACTACTGTACTTTAAAGAATTTAAACTCCTCGAATGAATATCTCGAGAATTATTCAATTTTAAAACTTTTCTAGGACTATATACAGGACTTACAACTTGCGTTTGTGGTGAGCCCATTATGACGACACCAATTGATAAACCAAGAATAAAACTAATGCAAACACTAACGAAACAATAATTATAAAATCCATATTCCCTTTTGATCGCGATTCTTCTTGATAATTCCTCTTTGTAATGGAAATTGTTATGCAAGAAGTAGTTTGGTTTCTTCATTTTGCAATAATTGTTTATTATTGATACACTTTTTAAGTTCTTGTTCTTTACTTCCCCTTTTGCTCCGCTAGAAATGTTGTCCTTTAAATCTTCTAATGTAGGGATCCTTTCACTTCTTACACATTCTTCTACATTTATTTTCTTAACATCGGTAGTTTGTGTACTGTTCTCCATTTTCATCTCCTTTCTTGTTACATCTAAACGATGCTCTGATTCATCTGTAACAAAGCAGAATAATATTTTTATACTCATGTCACAATTTACTTGATAACAAACGACGAATTTAAATTGAAATAAAACATTTTGTTGTTGATGTTATTTAGGGGCCTACGATAATTTTTATTGTTTAAACAAGGGATAAGATAAAAGATAACGTATGTAAAAGAACAAACATTGTTAATATAGAACAATAACTTAATATTTTTTTAATTAAATGTAATTAACGTACAAATGAAGATTATTAATATATATATAATTATAAATGTATTTGTCTGCAAAAAGTTTAAGTCTTACACTGAAGCGTAACAGCGGTAGATAAAAAACTCAGATATCGCACGAATCAAAGTAATTAAGTGATTAACACCGCTTGTAAAAACACCGTACGGACGGAACGGACAGAAGTACACGTGTCAATCACACAAGAGATTACGGATGCATATTTGACATGTAACATTATTATATCGTGTTATTAAAATAAACCCGTTTACAACGCACGATTTAAATCGTGTCGTATTCGGATCGCGTGAGGACTAAAAATGTTATCTTTTCATCTTTGCTTAAGAGCTAAGATGATTGATTGAACAAATCCTTTGATTTAGATCGTATCTTTGTCAATGTTTTGTAACGTCGATAGTATACTCTTTCAGTAAATGGTACCTAAAAACGTCAGTGACATCTTTAAACATGTAATGTAATTAAAAATAAAAAGAATTGTTATAACGCTTTAAAATTTTAATTTTTCAATAATCAGGACCTACTTATAAGTAATTTACACTTAAGACTTTGTGCTTATATTAATTCCACATTGGGAGCTCTTAGCAACGCCCACAGCCTACTTATTTAGAACACGAATTTCGAAATATAAGGTCGGGTTTTCGAATCCGCCATCCGTCTACTATCTCCTAGTTTAATCTGAGGTGAAATTTTTTAAAATAAATATATTGAATGAAGTGTTTGGATATACTTATAAATCTAAAGAACTCCTAAAACATTTTATTTTCTACACATATAAAAGAAAAATGTAGAAACAGCTCACACTACTAGGCCTAGAGACTCGATATATGGTAGAGATTTTTGTTATTACTTAGACGAGCACCAGAAAAGGATTTTTCTGAATTCATCACCTAAAGATGTAAAGTATGGGATGAAAGTTTGAAAGTACCCGTGCGAAGCCGGGACGAGTCGATAGTATTAAATATATGAAATACAATGAAATCTTAGACACCTATTTATGACAATTCTATATATTCGATTTATTAATAAAGATTAAGGACAAGGATATACTTAGTAGTTGGCCATGGGCCGGCCACATGGGGCGCGTGGGCGGACGGCACTGAATAATATTACGAATGAATATATCTCGGATACACGTAACGGTCGCAAGGAGCCCACATTTGTTTAAGACTTTATTACGATGAATATCTGAACAAAACATCTATAAAGATTTTAGAAATATAGTAGGCTATCAAACGGTGAAACGTTTTGTTAATGATTTCGATTCATGTGTACAGTCTTAACCATAGCAAACTAACTAACCGCGACGAATAACACGAGTGTCCTATGTTGTTTACAGGTTTTCCGAAATTACGTGTACATAAGAATAAATTACCTTTATAGTGCATAAGTGCAGTTTTAATCTAATTATATAACTCATTGCAGTCGTTTCTTTAGTTTATACCTATAATATACAAACCGTTTCATATATGAATTTGTGTGAAGCTGATATATCAGCTTCACACAAATTCATATATGAAACGGTGAAAATTTGCGTGCATTCAGACTTCTGGCGCAGGGAACGCCATATAATAGTTCTGTGCTCCAAATGCGAGGGAACGCGGTCAGTAACCTCAAGACCCTAAAAAACTGCGTTAAAACAACAAAGCAATCAAAGTGTTAAACAAATTGAAAATTAGGCGGTGCTGCTAACACAACCCTTCAATTATTGTGTTAGCCGGCAATTTACTAATAATAATTCAATTAGTGGGAGAGCGGTGTGCGTATGTAATTGTTTTTATGAGAACCATGCGGTCAGATGTACGCCCATCCGGACGCGTGCCCGCCCATCTCTAGAGGTGTTATTACCACCCTTTTCAATTTTTATCAATGAAAAACAAAACTTAAAACTATTTCACAAATGCAAATTAGTATTCATAAAATTGGTTTATTTAAAGTTTGAATATTATCCATTACAAGGTAGTACGAAATTATAGGTTCAAATGTAAAACATTCGTTTTCACTTAGTTATTCTCAATTTTTTAGTGATGCAACAGTCTGCATAAGAAATAAAATTGTTTTGTACGTGCAGCTCTATATGAATCCTTCTAAGTCAACTAACGAACCTTTTTGTTAGCAACGGGCCCGATGCCGGTCAACTCCAGTTTTTTTATTCCTTTTTTCTTCGACTCCCTCTCTTGCAGGTCGTTTTTTAAGTTTGACTGCTTGTAAGAATTTTGTAAAACACATTCTGTGTCACGGGTCGTTGGGAGTTTTTTTTTGTGTAGTTGTTTTGTCAAGTTAAAGCGTTTCAAGTTGGGCAGTTATAGTGTACTATCGATTTGATGCGTCTAATAACGTCGTACCATGTTCTGGCTCGTTCACGATGACTGATAGCCATTTTATACTCAACGCTTTTAATCTTTGATCGAAGAAATTATACAAATTATACAAGTAGATAAAATTTTTTGATATCGTAAACTGGTTCGTCAATCGTCGTTTAATTTATATTTAACTAATGTTAACCAGTTGTTTATACTTTAAACTAATTGTGTAATCTAAAATGTAGTTCATGTAATAGGTTAATATATAGTTGTTTGTACAATATTACTAATATAGTGGGAACAAAATTGTTTACTCAATTCATTCGTATTGTTTTGTTAGTGAAATTACCTATTTACCGTCATTTAGCGGATGATTCTCTAAATTTAAGAGACTGATAAAATTATATAATTTATAATATACATAAAAGGATCTTTTAAATATTGTCAGTGAGAAGTTTGTTGTTCTTCCATTTGTTTTTGCAAATCCCTTAATTTTATTTCTTAAAATTGGCTAAAACGCATCCGTCTAGACACATTAACCTTCGAGTTTTGATGTAAAAATTCGTTATAGAACATTTACCGATCAAAGCATTGTGTAAGATCTTTATCACGCGGTACAATTATCCATTCGTGACGGTGCTACCTTTGCTAATATCTAAGAAGAATTAGTTAATTGTTTTCGTTCTTTTATTTTTACATATTTTCAACTTTGTCATTAATACGCTAACACAAAACCACACAATTTAATATCATATAGATGTATAAGTTACTAAGGATGAACTTTGAATTAAAAAAAATAATATAAAAGAAATAATTAATAGTGCAAATTTGTTCTCAAACCATTCTATAATCATTTGTAATAAAAACATAAATAAGCATCTGTTCGCCTAATATTTTTCTTCACATTCTTTTTGTAAAATGTTCTTTAATTTTTTTTAATTAAAAATATGTGTTTATAAAGTTAAAAAATAAGTTATGCACTTGTACTACATACAGTACAATGTATACAGTATGTATAGATTTCCGGTCCGTTCGAGTAAACGAATAAGTTATATTATTATTATTTCACACCTGTAAAGTTAAACTTGTTAAACACCTTCAACTTATTGGCGCTAAAGTATTCCATAACTTGAAGTGTTGTTCATCGCGACTCAAGTATACGTTTTACAGTTAATTTTTGTTTTATTTTGTTTCGAATAGGTCAAGTAGTACGTTAGCCGACTTTCTAAATTCGAATGCTGTGTTTACTTCGTAAAACGTCATGTCATCGGCCATAATCAAATTAATTTAAAGTCATAATATTATTAGTTTTCCATCTTAAACGGACACCATTATTATTCTGACTTCAGTGTTCCGTTACCTCGATTCATAGTCACATGCCAAATTAATGTTTTATGTTAACTTTTTGTGATTTATGGTTTTGATATCTATTGACACAAGAAAACACTTTTTTCATATCATTTTAGAACGTTAGTACATTCTCATTTATTTTTCTATCAAAGTTTAGCTTTAGATATGTTATTTTTAAGAATCTTAGGAACTTTACTCTGGATAAAAACAGGTACCTCTACAATGAGGCAGTAGCGACATTCTTTTAATTATATTAAACTTCAATCAAAAGAAATGATTATTTCGTTATATTATAAAATCTAGATATATATTATACATGCATATTTATATATTATTAAATTCTTATTCAAATATATATATTATATACGTTCCTTTGTAAACAAGCGTCAATAAACATTGAAATTACTGTACAGATGCTCCCAGGTTGACCATACAAAAGCACTATCCAGTTTGCATTAAGGACAGGGTGCCCCGCGAAGCCGGCGAGAGCCGCGGGGCAGCCCTAGTATGGACATAGTGTTGAGCGATACCAGGCCGCACCGTTACCGATGTTTCCGCGATCGAGACTCCCCGATACCGATACAATCTGTATCGAATGATCTATTCCAATCATACAGCGTTCCCAGGGTCACCTTTGTATAAAAAGTCGAAGTAGTCGTGATATTCTTATAGGTGCTGCTATTTTAGGTGTATACATGGATGTATAACTCGCGTGAGAGGAGATCACGGTTTCACTGTAGTACATATAGCGCTTTAAAGTATTAAAACTGCTGTTTTTCGTTAGGAACGTTGAATTAATAAATATCGTAAACGCCTGGAACTTCCTTTAGATAGCCCTTAGGTTAATTAAACTCTTTAGAACCCTGGAGATAATAAGTTGTGATTCCTCTAAATATTTTGTTATTTGCACAATATTTAGAGGTATCAAAATCTTTTTTAATTAATGCCCTTAATAACTCACATTTAAAATTCTAATTAAATTGCAGCAGTAAAATATTTATTTTATAACTCTTTAAAATGTAATGTTAAAATATGTACCAATTTATAGAAGGGGATAATGCGTTTGACGGAAATCCACAAACTGGCTAAGACATTACCATGATTCAGACCAAACACCATTTCCCCGGCCTCAGTATTATGTCCTTTGTTTAATCTAAACGCTTTATGTGCTTAAATTTTACTTACATTTCGAGTAGATAAACAAGAAAATCACCCTCGGGTTGGGTCCAATACTGAAGTGATATATTCACGGCGTCGCGACGCGTGGGTGGACACAAACAATAGGCAGGCGGGTAAAGACCGCGGTGTGGGAGACCGTATTTGAACACGCGTCAATAATAATAAAATTATTGCTGTAAACCTCTCTATAAATAATCCACTGAAATGTCAACTTAAACAATACAAACGAACAACAAGTATTAAGTTTATTATTTATGGATACGCTTCTATGGATAAATTAAAAGATAACATGGAATGTAGCTTTTAATGTTGTTCATCTTTTTTGTAATTTGAGATGGAGAATGTACATTAATTTTTATTAAGTTATGTAGTATTGCTTCCCTTTCAGTATGGTCCTCGTATTAGTTTCCTCTTGATCAAATCCCCTGATTTTTGTTCTTTTTTAGGAGATAGTTAATCTATATACATACATATATATATAAAAGATGAAACTGACTTACTAATTAATTACTTACTAAAATTAACTTAAAAAATTATTAACACTAATTATGGATTTTTCTAAATTTACCCCCTGAAGGTCTAAAGTAGAGTATAAAATTTTTTATGTAGATACAATTATATCCAATAAAAGTTGCCCTCAGATCTATATGATTAGTCATATTAAATATGGTCAGATAAATTAAATTGCACGGCGACTGAAACCGTGGGGCTCAATTTTTAAATTAAAACACTAGTAAATTTCCCTCGATATATAGGCGCTAGCTGTTTATACCGAGTGTACACAGTAATGAACTCTTATCCGTTAAGTATCTACACTGTTAAATTACATGGTATAGAAAGAGTAAAGTATTGTAAAATCTAATATTTACTTCTTGCATTTGAGAAACGAGCAATACCATTCAGTCAGTACTAGAGCTGGTATAAATTTAAAATCAAATATCCATTGTAATTGTAATGGTTAAGAATTATTTTGTCCGATCTTCGTCATGGTGACTGTGCACTTTCTTTCTAACTATTCTTGATTCGAATGATTAATGATAACAACGGACAGACGTAATATACTATATACATAAAAAATGTTCAAACAGTTTTGTAAATTAAAGGAAAAGTAGAATGAAGAGTTCAGAGTGCATGGTGGTTTTGATTAGTATCATAGACGAAATATTCTTCAGATGATTTTATAGTAGACCAGAAGTACAAAACTCTACCGAAGTCAACGTAACATTTAAAAATTTGAGCGAGTAGTTTAATAATGCTTTTAAGAGGTATTATAACTATTATTAATAAGATAATAAACGATTACAGTTTAAAAAGAAAGAAAACGTAATAAAAAGATCGCGATCTGTCTTTTGTAGGAATACCAAATTAGCTAAACTTGAATAGTTTGTTTTTGCTTGTTCTTTTATAAAAATAGAAAAAGATTTGTCTAGGATTGAAGAATAAAAAAGTTTATAAATATATGTAACGAAATTATCCAATCAAACTAAAACAGAAATCAGTTTTGTACTTTTTTATATTAATGCTTCAACAGTTACTATACAATAAAAACAAACATCTTGGTGTTTGTTTTTATTGTAGAGTAACTCGACGTTTCCATGTCAGTATGATAGGTAAAAGTCCGAATTTGATTTGCAAAATGCTGATGTTGATTTACAAAAGTCCGAAGTCGAAGTTTAACGCCTATACTTTATTTAAATAACTATCATACATAATAGTGATAAATGAGTTTCAAATGACTAAGCTCATATATAATAGCTAATCAACTTGCAACTACCTAATAGAAATTGCAATGAATAGAATCTAGAAGAAGCGCGAATCTCTGGCGTGGAAGTACCTTGGTGGTTGGTAATATTTTACCACGATATATTAGTGGTGTACTTTATTTGGTGATTTTTTTTCTGTACACAGTGTACATATGAAAGTGGTCCAAGTGTATTATGATTATAATACACAGTTGGTGAATAAAAGGCAACAATTCAAAGCGGACATTTCGCTGTATGCCCCATTAATCATTACTGCACGCGACATGCCCCGGACCGGGTTTACTTGCCTCATAAAACGCAACCCAAGGAATGTTAGGCGTTGTACACTGCTTGGATTTCCTTTTGACATTTTAAATACTTTTTACATTGATAAAAATACGGAAAGATAACAAGATTGTGTGTTGGAGGGGTGGTGGGGAGCAGCATCGCCTTGGGTCTCTCCTGTGGATAGGTTCTAACAAAGTAAAACCAATTTGATGAACTTCAACGCATGACAAAGTAGTTTAATGCTGGCTAAAAATTTACTTTAAGTAATTACAATAATTAATTGGGATAATTATAATCAAGTTCACTTTAAAATTAGTGACGTAGGAATTCTGATGATTTAGGGGCCTACGCCTCTTAGTCTCCATGAGCCTTCATTGTTTCCGTTTGTCAAACATAGTTATAGTGCTATTACTTCAGAAGAACTTGACTCAATTAATATAGACGGAGGATTTTCACTACGGATTGGTGGACCTTAAGGTATTTTTATAACAATACTAACATTTAATATTACAATTCAGTTAACATAAAAAAATATTCTCAATAAAAACTTGCCTATTTATATAGAGGCAAGTTTTTAATCAAGTTTTACAAAAAGATTATAACGCAATTTGCCTCGCAATGAAGTCATTGTATATTCCCCTCGTGTGAAACGAGCCCATGGCGTAATGTGTTCCCTGAGGTATTCGGTTTGATTTAATTACAGCACAGGGAACTATTAATGCAATGCGGGGGTCGCTGCGTTATTGTACTTAACTCAATTAGAGCTCGTATTATATCGCCGTGCCAATAAGGAGGTGGACAATGAACTAGTAAATAATGGCTCTCCAATTCATTAAAATTTTATAATAACTTATATTGAATCGCATTCGTATAAATTAATTTTAATTGTGAGTAAAGGTGGGGATGTAAATTTCGTTTTAACAGGCGACCGGTTACACTGAGGCATCATTATATCGCTTGAATGATTTAAGATTTGTTTGCTTCAAGATTTTTAATGATTCACCATAACTCCCAGTATATACGAGTGCCTTACATACCTTGCAAGGACTTTATATTACCTTTATGGTGTATGTATTTTCCACGGTGACTTGGTTATGGATTTGGCGTCTTTTTATTTCTTTCACGCTAGGTTGAAGTCACTACATGTGTAGTGAATTAAGATGCAATTATTTCTGTTAATAACTCATATTATACTTTTGAATTTTGGAGAAAGTGCACTAGAAACCCAATCAGTCATGAGTTGCCCAAATTATAGAATCTAAGATAGAGAAAGAAGAGAGGAGATATTGTTTACTGCTTACCTTTATTTCGAAAAA
>JWHW01053581.1:128979-143073 GCA_000931545.1 Papilio glaucus | reverse complement strand
TACGTAATGAAGGTTTTGGATTGCTTTTGACACAGTCTTTTGAAGGAAAATAAGGAAAAGAACTTTGATTTTATTTTGGCGCTTACGCTTAAAGCTCTTTAGTTATGAGCGATTGTCTTGTTTCTATTTATCTGTATTGAATAGATCTGAACTCAGTCGCACCATAGAACTATAAAATTCCTGTTTATGCTACTTTAGATTAATAATCATGATAAATAAACAAACCACTTCTAAAAATTAAAATAAAATTATGAATGTTTACCGAAAAAATCTTTCGATCACGATTAACTTGTAGGCACCAAAAATTATACTGTGAAAAATATCTCCGACTCTGGCATCATATTATTTTCAGAGAAACTAAAGCACATAATTACGCAGACGAACGTTACGCAGAATTTAAATTATTAATTCCGCAGCCGTCCCTCAAAAATACTTTTTTCCCCCACAAAAATGTAATAATACAAAAAAATATTGGCAACGATCTCGTGGCCGATAAGTTACGGCCGACTTTTTAAGAATATAAAAGTACATACGCACATTAGCGCTGCGCCGTTGCCTCACGGCGGTTGAAAAAAGTAAAAATTAAAAAAAAAAGCGAGGCAAAGGAACACAGGTATACATGTGAGCATGAATGATATCAGGCCTGACGCTTTCGTCTACCGTTAGCATGCTAATTGGGAAATAAAATGTAATTTAAAACAAATAAAAATTTATCTTTATAACTTAATTAATTAGGATCATATTATGCGAAATACTCGACATTCGTATTAATGTTTTTTTTTATTTACATTTAGCGACGATTTGCAATCAAAATATAACACAAATATGGTTTCCAGTAATTTTGCTTTTATCAATCTTTTTAAAGTTCCATATGCAATATGAAGAGTTAAGAACTCTTTAAAACGAAAGATACGAGAACTGTCCTTTTCCATTATTATACTAAAGTTTACTGACACAGTTGTAAAGTATCTAATTGTTAGGACGGCGATAAGATGATCGTTTATTTCCTCATACGTACTAAAAAAATCACAGAGAACGGGGTCTAGAGTTACGTTGCGTTATGTTTCAGCCAACAGAATTACCTATAGAAGTCAAACATTATAAATCGAAAATTAATTCAACTTAATCCACCGCTTGTGGAACAGTTCTCTCATTAATATCTAAACATTTTATTATTGTGTAAAGAACCCATAAAATTTATAGTAATCATTTAATGTACAACATTTGTCACCAAGTACGATTTTTAATAAATTTATTTACGTGGTTTAAAACTTATTTTGCTGTCGGTACTCGCTATCTCTGTTAAGAATTTTTGGAATACCGCCTGACGGCGGGCGGCCCGATGTTATCAGTCGTTCTAAATACGACTTCGATCCCCGGCCGGGCACGGACCGGTCCGATAGACAACTCTATCCACCACAACGTCTGTCCGATGCTTGCGAGGATACCAGACGCAATAAAAATCCATCGTTGTTATTATAAAAGACGTTATGATGCGACTAAAACTCTTTTATTCATAATTTAAAGTTACCTTTTTAGCCCCTGACGAAAAAGTTTCGTTATAAGTTTACTTTGTGTATCTGTTTATCTATGTGTGATTGTGACATCGTAGCTACCAAGCGAATGGACCTAGTTTCGTGTTCGAAAATTGATGTATTCGAGGCAGTTCTTAGCTGTAATTTAAAAAGATTTCAAGTCTTTGACCTGCCCATATTATAATGAAAAAATTGATGCTTTGTTTGTGTCGAAAGTTTGTTTTTAAATATTTTAATTTCTTCTTCTTTTCAGTCAACGATCCTTCACTGCTGAACGCAGGCCCCTCTCCCAATAATCGCCACAAAGATGTTTTCTCTGCCGTCATCCAGTGTCCCTCAACTTTGATCAGATCATCGGTCCATCTTGTAGGAGGCATAACTACGCAGCATCGCCCTGATTAATACACAATTATTACTCTCATGCTTTATGATTTTATTTTCATTATTTTAACATGATGTTAAAAAGCAAAGAGGTAAAAAATATACGTATATATGTTGACGTTTCTAAATGGGTATGGGATTAATTGACTGATAAGTGATATCAGCACGCTGTCAACTTGAAGAATGACGTAGATTCGAACAATGTAAGGTTCTTTTGCATAATAACATCTTTAAGTGCCTAGGCACTTGAAGGGAGATAACATGCGAGATAATGCGACCTACAACATTATTAAAATTGTCTTTAATTTGAACCTTGTTGGATGTTAAACAGCAGATTTTTCCTTTCAGATTTTTTTTATGACGATGACTAGATTTTCAAAATATCTAAATTGTGTAATAGCCAAATAGATTTAAACACTGTGTCAATGCTCTTCTAATATATGAAGAGCTTGAAAAATTACTAACTAAGCTTATTAACTGTACCTCTATTTTACTGGGTCACAACGGGCTACTGTCTTGGTCGAGACTATTACGGCACTCATTTTTGTCATCAACCACGCTGTGCTCATAAAAATCGTGTAAACGTTAAAAGTAACCATAACTATTGAAACATTAAAAGTAACAAATGTGCCGCAAACACTGTAGAGCGCAGATTTCGAATTTCCAATTTCACTTGGTAGGGTATATCGCATTGTTAGAGGTAGTTCACCATAAAATGAATACAATGCACGTCTCTTTATTTAATGATCATAAAATACTGAAATTAATAATACTAAATTTAATCTTATTAAAAATATTTAATACAAAGATATTTATTATTTCTCTTTACAAATATATAATACTAAGATATTTAATATTAGTCAACAAAATAAACGTAATTCATTTTATTATGGATCAATAAAAACACGTGCCATTATACGAGAGCGTAAACATTGATTGCCACGTAATTATTTTATATCGGAGTTTTATATTTTGCAGAATGCATCAATAAATGTACAATATGAAATAAATGAGTTCGATAAAATCTCAAAATGGATTTAATTAAAAGTTATAGACTACGTAAGTTTAATAAGATATGCATTAAAAAACTCCAGTAGACTAAATCTATGAAAGACATTTAAAGAAAAAAATGAAACAGTGCTTCCGTTCCCAGAGTATTGCTTCCTCTAAGTTGTAACCACAGAATCCTGTGACGATGACCACCGGATTTTACCACACTAGCAGAGTAGAAAAATGCTGTAATGTTTTTATAATATTGATAACATTTATTTTATATACCACAGATCACTTTAATCGGCCCCAAAATATCAAAGATAGAAGGTATCAAGCTATTATTATTTAATATTAAAATGATTATGTATTATTAAAATATATAATTTTTGTGATTGCAATTTTAATCGGAATGTCATTTAACAAAAACGATTAACATTTTAATATGCTCGTAGAATTCAGGTTTGAGGGTAGCCTTTTAGCGAACAATCGAATTGTAATGTGTGTGTTCGCTCGTTAATACCTCGTTATGGTCTGAGGCGCGTGTCGACTCTGTGGGAAATTTTTGTACAGATCCCTACCGCGACTGTTTTCTGCTCAAACGTAGAGCTTCAGAACACAAGTTATAAGAATGTTCATAAAAGTGATTACAGAAGTGTTTTGAAAGTACTCGAGGTTGCTTTTCCGGGTGCTCCATAAAATAAACTGGTTCAAGGGCCCCCGAGTGCCAACCTCAGCTGGGTTGTTATTTCCTTGACATTGCGGTTCGACTCGATCAATGGCCAAAATTTCAACATTTTGTCATCATTTTTATTTTCCGCAATTAATTACAATTAGCTTCGTAAGTCGAATAGGTATGGTCATAAACTGTTTGCCTTCTTTACAAATTCACAAGCAACGTGTCGTGTGTTCGTTGAGACACAGGTAATATAAATGTATATTTCATTCCTGCGACATTACTCGATACCTAATTTTTATAGACACTTCGCAACTGCGACCGGTTTAAAATAAAATGAAGAAATAGTGACGCGATCCGCAATAAAATTTCATTGCCTGTTTGCATTTTACGTCGTTTAAACTTGATTCGAGGTGCTTATTAATGGCCGTATACTTTTGCAATTCAATACCCATTGTATATTTATTAGTTATTAATAGCATATGATTTTAGACAAGTTTTGATTTGGACATCGTTGATTAAAAGATGATTGGATCATTAATTATAGATATTTTTTAATATTATAAATGTTGTATGTATTTTGATACTTTTCTATGTATTAAACAATTTTAGAGATTTTGTTTTTTGTTTTTTCTTTCTATAAACTACCGATAAGAAAATCAATGAAACGACGTAAGGACTGGTAACATTTGTGATTATTAAAAGTCCCTAAGCTAGTCTTCAAGCTATTCGTGCCTCGTCGTCTGACTTTCAACATTCTCTATATTAATAATAAATATAGTCTTAATGTAATTCTTCCGACTGGTGAAAGATTTATAAGATTGACAGCACAGAGATTACTGTTATTACGTAGGCGAGCACTAAGATTTTTATAAATTCATTAAATAATATTAATCCAATGCAGGTTGAACTCAAATAAAATTTCAACCGCCGCTCACCGTCGTCGACGTGCCGGCGTTGACATTTTATTTATTAACCTTGATTACCATAACATCATGAAATTCAGACCACTCAGCAACACTTGTTTTGCTGGAAACATTATTATTTGGTTCTAGGTTTTAAACATATAATAATCAATGTATAATCTTGATAAAACATTATGAAACACAAAGCAAATAGTTTTGTAACTGTGTATTTCCAACTTTTAGTTAAACGATTGAAATTTATACACCGCAAATGTTATTTGGTTGCACGTCTTGCGATGTTTTGTTACAAAGACATCTCAGCTTGTTTGACAGGTTGAAAATTAGACGCATAGGTTAAGAAATCAGAGCGAAACGCACCGAAGAGTTAGACGGACGCTTTGGTTACGCGGGCAAAATCGAATTCCGAATTTCGCCGATCGCCGTTCGAGTCCCAGGGCAAAAACGGCGACGCGTCGTACGTTGTCGCTAATGACGAAGGAATCTCTTTGTATAGGGTCCACGGTATTTATTCCCCGAAGGCCCGATCGGGATACAATTAGACGTTTTGTGCTGGTCGAATGACCGATTTTATATTGTTTTTAATTGTTCGTAGTTTTTAGATACATGTTGGGTTAATTTCAAAAGTTCCAACTGTCTTAGAAGCGGAGGTGCAAAAGAACGATGTATTCAAAAGATGAGGCTAGTGGCCGCAATCTGTGATCCTTGTAATGTGGTGGTATGAAAAAAAGTGGACAAACAAGCTCATTGAGCGGTATTCAAAGGGCCACGGACGTGATAGAAAGTGTGTTGAGTTGCAAAAACAGCTGGTACAATGTGTAAACATTGCTTGTTAAGAAACAATGTATGTAAGATTTAACGACCAAAGCCTTTGTAGAGCTTTAGTAAGAAACTTACTAGGAAATAAGCCTCTTTATTCATGATACTATGAAAACGTTAGTGATGTAAAACAGTATAACTTTATAGTTTAATTTCAACGATACAAAAATGAATTTACATTTAATACTAGTCCTCCGCTACGCCCGCATAGTTTCTCCATACAAACTTATATACTACTACCCTGCTTTAGCCCTTTAGGGGATTAATTTAGAAAATTCATTTTTAGTGCTCGCCTTTTTATCCCCTAATTTAGACCTTTAGGGGGATGAATTTAGAAAAACGGAAATCTGTACAAAATTTTAAGTCTCTGGACCCAGTAGTGTGTGCCTTGATATATCAATTTGTCAGTTTCTTCTTTTATAATATACATAGTTAATTTCTTATAAAGTCGGTTGCGCGTTGATGTCTTTTATTAGAACAAAGGCATGCAGGCATCAAATGCTACTATGGATCTAGATACAGTTATAGAGTAATTCAATGTTGTTTAATGAAATGTAAGAATATTAAGGATATCTCTCGACGAAACATTTTTCCATTGATAAACAAATATATGTTTGTAAAAGTTTCTACCTAAATTTGATGTTAGATATTTGCAAATATTTAAAGAGAAGACTATAACAAAGAAAATTCTATCTAGAATTTTATTTTTTGAACGAATGTTTATTTTCAAATATGTCTTTATGTGTAAATTGACTGTAACGAAGGAACCTTAATTTACACTCGTATCTTCGCGTATAACAAATATCTTAAACAACTATTGTCAAAAGATGGCGTGTTGTTACCTAAAAGCAGAACAAAGTTATAATATCAAATATGTGACATACATTGATATCTATAGTTTTATACAAAGTGTACGAGATTCAGTTAAGTGAACGCGTCAACTTTTGAACTACGAATAGATAGTCAATGACACAGAGAACTGTTGCGTAAGCGAGAAACTTGGCTACGTTCATGTTACAAGCTTTGTTGTTATCGTGTTATTCAAGCTTTGGTAATTGATACCCTTACGGTCTATTTTAATCATGATGACATATTTCTTTCCAAGTAATATTACTAAGTAGGTACTCTGATTACTCGAGCCTATTATTATACTCTGCATTATTATAATTTTGTATATTATTTCATACTACTAATAAGTAATGTTATAATAAGCTTAGTAAGGTGTTAAACCACTTAGAGTCTTTACGTTTGTCATCATTGACAAGCACGTGGTTAAACATAGTGGTTAATTATAACATGCGTTATACAAATATGAAAATAGGTATAGATACGAAGGAGTATAATAAACTAGTAATAAAAAATGTAAAACTACAAAACTCGACCGACTGATAATCATTAATCAGAATATAATCATATTGGCTATGCCTCTCCGGGGAAAAATGCAAATCTAATGACACAAAACTGTTCAGAATCGGTCATGACGTTAAGGCATGGGGTTCATAATTAGACGGACATACATACAAACATACGCGAGAAAAACATTGTCCCTCTTTCATCAGTCGGTAGAAAATCATCTTTAAAATATTGAACAATCGGCTGAAAAGAAGGAATATCACATTCCCTTCTTTATAACATCCATACTGGGTGGTGTATCTTATCACAATCCGTGTAATGATTAAGATCTACACTACACATACAATTTATGATCAAAGCCCTTCACAAATTACAAATAAAGATAATAAATCATCTAGTGCTAGTTCGCGATTTATGAATCATAAAGAATTACTTCGCTCCGTCTCTACATTTTTACGTCACCGTGCAAAAATATAGCTCTATGGTGACAGTAAATTAAGTTTTACTGTTTAACCGCCTCGTTACAACAATGTTTATGCAACAAAAAAGCTAAAATAACATATTTACAGTATATTAACATCAAACCAATACAAAGTAAGTTCTAACATTAAGTAATGTACTATGATCGTGTTCCAGAAATTTAGTTCACAATAATTAAATTAACTAAATTGAGTTAATTTGATTGTGTTCTACATTTTAGCTAACTTAACATATGAATATGTTTGGTGTGTATGCATACGATGGGTAAATTTGCATACATATGATACTAGATTACTTTTGTTTGATGTATATATTTTATTATATTTCTGTATCAAATATAATTAATTGATTATATTCGCTTTTGTATCTTCATGATTATTTCAAATAAATAAATCAAGAACGACAACTGACAATAAATAAATATATTTTGATATCTGTCAACGATATTAAATAAAATGTAATCAATGTGTGTATGCGCGAAGGTTGATTTATGTGTAAACAAGTGTAAAAAAATAAATCAACTTCGGGCGCCATTTTGAAATCAGGTCTTTAATGGAACCCACGCACACGTATAATATTGACAAATTTCTACGCTTAATGTGCTTAAAAGCAAAAAGGAAATGTTCTTCAAATAATAATAATAAAAAAACTGATAGAACTGGACAAATTTGTGACAAATTTATTGGTCGGCGTTGTAAGTGGTCGGACCGGTCCGGCGTACAATAAGCTTAGATTTTAATATTGAAATTTGATCGTTCATATGAATAAAAATTTAAGAACAGTCGTGACTTGTCGGTCGGTTATTTTTGTACAAGCTGTATCTACAAAATGGTTGAAATAAAATTTTATTGCCATTTACGTCATGTCATCTTTGTAAATACTAAAGTTTCATTATTATTAATTTAATTTTAGTTTATTACTATAATAAATATGCGCTCAGGCCCGTAACCCAGAGGGGTAGGCAGAGATTATGGATTTCCATTTGTCGAAATCTTTGCACACCTCTCTCGCTTCTTCTATATTCATACATCTACGCATGCTCGTCGGTTATGGGTGCTCCTTATATCGCCCTCATTATGTTATATTTTAGTTTAATACAGACATTAAACTAAAATATAAATCGGCCGATTAAAATTTATTTTTTCGAATCTCCCTCTAATCGAAATGGTATTTAAAAAAACTATAAGCATAGTTAATAAGCTGCTATATAAATTGTGTAAACATTTTGAATTCGAAATCTCACTATTATGTTTTTAAAGCATTTGAATTTTTATCTCACGAAATTAAAGTTACAGACAAACCGAAATTACTTCAACGTATAAACAAATCGAAGACAACTCATTGGTGAGCGAACATGACCATAAACTAGCCGATACGCCGTCTTCTCGATTAGAATAATCAAATTAAGAGAAATTATAAGCCATCCGAATCAAGCTACGCTAATCGATCGTGAGGGTTGCCACCTGTAAATTATTTTAGTTATAATAGTAAATTACTAACAACTACTAAAAAGTTGTTACAAATCCTTTTATAAATATAAATAATGTTTGTATGATTATCCTCTATGCATTCCAAAACGATTCATCAGATCAGATGAAAGAGATGAAACTTTGGTGTGGTATATTCACTGTGCGCCCGCGAATGTTTTTGGGCCCAAAAATGTGAATGAAATTAACTAAATTTATGCGCGGTGCTATATAGTTTTATAACATTACCCCTACTCAAACGTTTAAAATGTTATCAAGTTGAATAACTCAACTGCAAAGCAAGTAGGTAGCTGTAGCCCTATTCATCCTAAAGAACCTATCCACACATTGTATTGAAAAAATCGTTTAATATTTTATAATTTTTAATATTATTTCACAAAAATGATGGAGCAACCCTAAAAAAGATTTAAAATTAGCTAGCCAGTATTATAACCTAAAAACAACAAAAGATTTTAATGTCTTAATTACTGCTGGCTTTACTACCTGATCTTTAAAAGTTGCGTAATAAAAATGTCGGAGTAATATCTGTGAAATTCTAGCCACTTAACCTATGGAAATTGAAGCAAAAAAACGCTCAATCACTGCATAGATTATATATTTTTATGACAGCTGTTGGCGTTTCGCGCCGAAAAAAAAACATGTTTGTTTATTTTTTTAATTATTTCCATTTCGTGTTGCCGACTCGTTAATGCGGTCACAGCCACACCGCGTGTTGAAATTTTATTATATTGATCAAGAGTCTGCTGTTTATAAAATGTAAATTGTTCAAGTTTAATGTATAATTCAAACATTGGTAGCGCAATATTATTTATTAGTATCTACTTAACGCTAATTATGAATTATGACCCAGCATTTTTGTTACGTTTTGTTATTCATCATTTTTTTTTTAATAAATGCAATAGCGTCGTTTAATCAAAGATAGGCCTTTAGGAACTCTACACAACATAATTTAGGAATTATGTTGTGTAGAGTTAATTGTTTTAATGTGTTACTTTCAAAGTATGCATAATAGTTTTCAAACAAGAAGTTGGTCACTTTTTGTTTCTTCTGTTTAAAAAAGGAATAATTAAAATATTGTTCTGTAAGTTAAAAAGCTAAAATATATGATCGTCAATACAAAAGCATTTCTCTTTAGATATCTTAAAAGCACGTTATACTAAGCTTTTTTATAATAGAAGGTGGCAAACGAGCAAGCGGTTCAATCAAGTGATCACTATACATAGACATCTGCAACATGCTAATGAGTTGCAAATGCGTTGCCTGCCTTTAATGGACAGAGGAGGAGATAGACAGAAAATGGCTATTCCCTTTCCTATTCATCCCTCCACGGTCAAGTCCTCTTCCCCTTCCACGAATGGGCCGGTGAAATGCCATAACCTTACAGAAGAAAAGCGTGAAGTAGAAGTATTTCTGCGTTCCTACGACGTCTTATTCTGGTCCCATTCCCGCTCTTTTCTGATAAAAAAGGTTGAGTAGGGGATGGATACGAAAAGGAAATATCCTTTTTCTCCGTCCATTAAAGATAGGCAACGGTTCTGCAACTTATTAGCTTGTTGCAGATGCCTATGGGTAACAGTCATTTAGTATAAGTTGAACCGCTTGCTCGTTTGCACCTTCTTTCATAAAAAAATCTCTGTTGTGGCTACATGAAAAAGTAATGGCATATAATATCCTCTATGATGATATTCAGTTAAATGGAATCTTAAACACACTCATGTAAGTGTAACTTTTTACTTTGTACCATAACTCTGTCTAAAAAAACCATTAAGACCATAAAGTTATTAGAGATGTACGGTAATATGTTATAAAAATCAAAATGTTTATACAAATACTGAATATTAATTAGTAATTAAGTGACATGAATTTTAAGCGAGTTAACTGTACATAATATTATAAAACATGAACACATCTTCCGGTCTCTCATGAGACATAAAGTTAAAGCCGAAATTCTTCGGCAATGTACCTGTAATGTACCAACAATTGCTCACCTAATTCTTCTTCTTCTGTGGTATTCTTTTCTTATCTATCTTTCTTCCTAGCTCTCTTCTTTTTATTTTTTCTTCTATATTCATGAATGAATTCAAAAAATACCCACCTGGTTCAACAACCAGGCAGTTAATAGACCAATACCAACATAATCCGCATCAATCACAAAAGCGGGTGATGATGGGTAGCGTGGGTCACATAGCACGAGGTGACACACCTTTTGCGATCTACCAAATAAATCATGCTCAGGTTCTGCATGCACATTTGAACGTCAACATAGTTCAAAAGACGTATTAATGTTTTACTTATGCCATGTAATGTCAAAGCTGCGTGGGAATGAGTACATAGAAAATGTAAGACCGCAGTGTCGTTCTAAAAAAATGCAGTCATAACAATAAAGAAATGGTTGAACTTCGTGATAACTGACCGGGGCTTGAAATTGCGGGGTCACGAGCCTGTCACACGGAAGATGGAACCCCACGTTCCACCGCGGTCATCCTATATTTTAGAGTTCCCTGTTCTAAAGATTATTAGAATATCCGTCTATTTTAGAATATCTTACTTCAAAGATTAGTAGCATCTTGATCGTTTAATAAAAGCCTCTCTTTTATAAAGCTTTTAACATACTTATCATAATAATTATTCAATAGAATGTATTACAGTATGGAATTAAGTTTTAGTGTCAAAGTAAGTTAGTTTATAAAATAACATCTTAACAATATTTTATCGCATGTGTACATGCAGTAATTCAAATAAAATCTGTTTGATTTATTATCCACGAGGATAGGATAGGATATACTAAAAATTTAAAAACGTAACAATTACATTAAGGACGTGAATACCAGGGCATCAAAAAACAAGAACAAACTCGCGCTTGTCCGTGTTTTTAACTTACAATAACGCTTCGACATCGATGCGGTCAGTTGTCCTCTCAGTCGAACAAAAGACCAACATTCTTCTTACTTCATTACGCGCCATAACATTTTTAAAGTATGACCTTTGACAAGATTTGAATCAAAGATTTAAATAAAAGTAATATCTTTTGAACTATGTTGTTATGGATAACATATATCCAGTTCGGATTAAAGGTAAGGTAATGAGGATAAAATGGACGTTTGTGATTTAATGATTTAGACACAATCAGTAAAATATAATGGTCAGTATATCACAACCTTTGATTTGCCAAGTTCTGGTGCAACTTTTTATGTCGTTAGACTTGTGAAACGACTTGTCTTCAGTAATGTTTCCAAACGAATACGACGTAAGATACTTCAATAAAAGAGCGTACTACTTAAAACTAACCAGTGCACCAGAAGCTTGGTAGAATTTGGAGATCAGTTAATATTAGGCGATTCACAGTTCTTTGGGGCTCTTGTATAAAAAAAAAGTTTGAAGAAGAATTTATGACGCAAAAGTGAGAGGTAGTTTCAGCCATGACAGAACCTAGTTAAACGAATATCAATGAGATCAGTTTTGGAATAAATGTTAAGAACCGTTGCAATAGTGACGTTAGATCACGATTGGAGTCTTTAAATAACTGACACAATACCTTTAATTTAACCACAGATAACTTACACCTGTATAGCCAGGTCCAATAAAGTCTAATTAAGTGACGAGATCAGTTAATTTGTATTTGGCATTTTAATTTTTAAATGTACACATGTGTTTGTTGGTTAGAAAATGTGAAGAAACCAATTACGTGTCCTCAATTGTAATGTAAACAAACCTCTAGGTATATATATTTCTTGTATCCATTGCATCTCAAATGGCATAGGTAGTACTTTTCTCATTAGTGTTTTAATAACTTTTATTGGAATTAATATTAATGTGGTATTATTTGCCATATACAAGGTAAAGTAGGTAAGAAATGCTTTTTTGTGGCACCTATATCCTTTGTTATTTTAATTGAAACCAGCCCCGATGACTGCCTTAATGTTACAGGCATTGTCCCAGTGATAGGCACTAATGTAAGCCAGGATACGTTTACTTTCTAACACCAAGTTTCAGCTCATTTATTTCAATCTGACAAATACACCGGAAACAAAACAAATTAGAATCACCCGAAACTCGTAATAGAGGCGTGACAAACAAAATCTACAACGAACGCATTGACAAATGCATTCACTCCCAACATACTTTCCCATTTCCTATGAAACGCATGAACGACCGATTACTATTGTCGAAACACCATTATCTTCATTCTGAGAAAAATAGCCCTCGAGATATGACAATGCGACTATCCGGGTCACAGCCTCTTAAAACAAAAGAGGGCCGATAAACTTTGTAAGACAATGCAAGAGTACTCTCGATTGTCCAAACATTTTGTGAAACGGTCTTACTGACAGACACCGATCGGAATTTCATGATTTGCTTATTGCTATAAAAACTAAAATTATGTTAGAAAAATTACATCTTTTGAATTTGAAGATTGTTTTTTTTCTATCAAAATCGTCTTATAAGAATAGTACTTATGCACAGTCAATATAAAAAGAATGGCAATGTGTTGGTGAATATATGTCGCAACATAAATCTTCTTCCTCAATTTCCAAACATACCCAAGTAACCGAAGCATAACTTTCTCTGTGGTATTAATTTTTAACGCACTCACTCATTCTGTCTGTTTAAAAATATAGTCAATAAATGTTACACGTAGAGCGGTTAATTGAAAGCTTGTTTTTTATAAGCTCATGTCTAAGCAAATTGCTGTGTTGACAGCCTCAAGGAATGCGTGAGCCTGTCAGACTGCCGATAGAGTCACCCAGTAGCCTTTCATCATGTATGCGGTTCATTTGCTTCTTAATTGTACTAAGTTATTGGAGCGAGATATGAATAATTTTACATGCTTCAAAATTCTTAAGAGTTGTGTATCTTATAAAAATCAACTACATTCAATGATATTATAATACGAAAATTTAGCACACATATCATTAGCGGTTATAAAGTGAACCTCCTGATTGGGTCGTTTTTTTTTCTATAGCTATCGTCATATTCTTGCAGCTTCCTCTTTTGTCTTATTATTTTAATTACGCTATCCTGTCATTTAACATTGTGTGAATGTTGCTATCACTATCTTTGGAACAATTTTGTATGAGTACAAAATATCTATTGTATAAAATATCATTGACTACATCACATTAAATCCAGCCATAGTAAAATAGTATTTTTTAACTCTTAAACGAATACTAGTATATGCATGAAGTTTACGACTAAGTACTTAGTAGACTTTAGTTATCCTTACAGGGTAGGCTAAAGTAAAGATAAAATAAGCTTGAATCTCCTTTTAAATATATGATTTGTCCCATGTATGAAAGATACCAATACAGAATTCTACAATAGTTCGTGAGACATGACAAAGAGAACTGAAATTATTGATAACATAAACCATTTTTTTTAAAAACCACCTTTAACATTTTAAACTAATAATACAAAAAAAATATTATGTAATATAAAACCACTAGCTAAAC
>JWHW01053581.1:102579-118936 GCA_000931545.1 Papilio glaucus | reverse complement strand
TGTCATCTAAAGTTTCAAGGTGACGACCGTGAACGCGGTCCCGCAGAATTTTGCATTTCGTAATTCCGGGAAGCAACGCATTGTTATGGGCAGGGCGTATCACTCACCATCGTGCGCTCGATGAAATAAAAGAATAAGAAAGTTTCGTAATAAAACACGGCTGCACAAATATAAGAAAACAACTTTATTTTGTACCTCTACATTACATTACACGTAAATATGGTATATGGCAACAAACAGGTATCTAACACAGCGTATGGCTTCAGTAGAAGCGATGATCTTTGGATGCCTCGTCCGTCGTGTTAAAATAATACTCAATGGCGGGTCTCCTGAGGGTAGGTTAGGTTTAGTAAGGTAAAAACTGAAAATAAAGTCACACAAAATTTTATACAGTTTAAATCAGAAGATGGCAGTGTGGGGCTGGCTTTTTGATTAGAAAAAATTTGTCACCATGACTATTAAAATATGATACATGTTTTACAGTCTTATTCATGTAGCCGTTGAGTTCCACTGCGGTTAAATACTACTTGTTTTTGTTGGCCAAAACAACACCTATCACAGTTATTAGGAGGTTATTAATAGCTTTATAGTAATAATAATAAATCAGCCTTTTTCAGTATGTTTCTCCACTGCAGGGACACACAGGCTTGCTCTCTGAGAGAGGTAAGGGGCCGTAATCCACCACACTAGCACAGTGCGGGATGGTAAATTAATACCTTTAGACACTAGCAATTACGTTTCACAATCGTCTCCACAATCTTCCCCAGGTACTTTTAAAGTGTTGCAGGTGACACTAGGCCTGTGAAAGAAGCAATTATCAGCCGCCAAAAAAAAATCCATCTTACAAATGTACAGCAGCTTTTGCCTTTCATAAAAATAATTTGCAACTGATTGACTCATAATAAATTCGATATTAATGAATGCACCAGTATTCGTCCATTATTCTGTTAATTCGCATCAGCATACATATATCACGTAAGTTTCATTAAAATTCCGTTCAATGAAATATATTAATGTCCCGAAAAGCCAAACAGTGTTCCACAATACACCACCCGCCACGTACTTTTTTATTTATTTTCCAAATCTAATTATATCAGTGAATCGGAAATTCGCGATAGTGATTGATGACCTAGGCGGCGTGTACACGAGCGCCTTAAATTTAAATTGAAAACAGTATATTAAAATATTTAGTAAGATCAAAGAAATTGAACAGTTGAAGGAAAAGAAATACGGTAGAATCGTGCTAATATGAAAAAGCACGATTATTCGCAGGGTTTACGTTCCGTATATACATATGCTGCGACTACAGAAACCGCGAATATGGAATGATAATTTGAATAGAATTGTACGTTCCATAAGTGCGAAATAAGACGAGTAAATAGTATATTAAATGAATTTAATCAAATGTTATTAACAATAAAAATATACATTCATAGTAATCATTAGGCAAAGGTTCAAAGAAAAAAAATTCTATGTTCCTTAAACTAAGAACTTTTTCTTCTTTTGCGACTTTGGAAGATATTTCAATTCGGATTGATACTCAGCTGCGCTTTCGCGCAACAGATGCTGTCGTTGCTAGCTACCAGTGCTAAAATATTAACCTTCTCTCAGGTTTTTTTAAGTCAAAGGACACCCTTTCAGTGCAGTTAAGGGCTCTTCTTTAATGGAATGCGGATTTAACATGTCAAACAAGTTAGTTTTACCGACGGAATCCGCACATGGAGAGATATTTAGCCACGAATACAGGGACGAAGTCGCAATTTTTTGAGCCGCAAAAAGTGCTAAGTTATTTTGTTAACGCTACTCTAGTGGCGGTGTTTGAAAGTTTATAATTTCATATCACTATCGCAATCGCTTGCTAACGACACGCGGTGTCGTTCACCTTGAAGTTTATTGTCTAGTCTAGTCCATTCAAACGCTGGATCACTGCGTCTGAGCTTAAATCCGGCATAGTTCTAGGTTATACGTGCACTCAAATTATTATCTCTACAAACTGCAACCGTATATAAAATTTTAAAACGTGTCACTTCTAGTGTTTGAATGAACATTTGATTCACGCTTGTTTCTCCGAACGGATTCTTGTTCTTGAAGTTAGAAGAATATTATATTGTAATTTTACAAATGGAAACATCAACAAAAAATTCGACGTTAATGTAGATACGTACGTACTCTATGTTAAGCACATTTTTATTGTATACTTATGAAGGAATTTATTATTACCTTTTATTTATATTTGCTGTTGGTGGCCCAAAAATAAAAAAGTCAACTAATACTTTTGGTTGAGGTTAAAAGAAAAATTATAAAGTCCTTTTTACCTAATTACAACTGCTGTCTCAATTATTGAAGAATTGTCATTTAAGTCATCTTATGGAACCTCCCATAGATCTTTCCACCTAACACAAAATCCAGAATCGACAAATGACAACTGAATTTTTAATTTTAGTTATGAAGAATAAGTAGGTTTATTTCCGTTTAAAATGCAGACTACCGATTAAAATACAATAAAAAATGGTACATTACGTAACTTTTTTCGTTAAGTCAAAACATTTATATTGGACAATCTGCATACTGCTTTATCCAGCCAGGTGTGAAATCCATCATAAGGCAACAATGTTAATTTGACAACACCGCAAGAGGTGCCGCCCCGCGCCCCCCAACCCTTCCCTCAGGCAGTGATTATGCGGCCTCAGTTTGGCAAAAGTTAAAACGACCTGAAAAACCTTACGCGAGATAGAATCTCGGTTGATGAACTTCGGTGCCTCGGCAAGTGTCTCTGGATTTTGGACACAAGATTAAACATAAATAATAAACTTTGTCGAATTTAATTTCTTTCTAAATTATCTACGGTTTTAATGATTGCGATGAAAATGAGAACATAAGAAAGAACTCATTTTGTTGTTTTAATTATGTTATTATTGATGGATAAACTTTATATAGAAATTCGTAATCACTATCTACAACTCTAGGCTGCGTGTTTATTATATTTAAATCATTTCATAAAAATATATCATCTCATTCTGCGAAAATATCACGCTGTTTCGTTCCGTAGATTCTTATAAAATAGAGCATGTATTCGTACAGGCAGTTCCTCCATACAAACTTTCATCCCCTACTTTAGACCTTTAGGGGATGTACCTATTTAGAACGATCTTTTTGTTTGCGTGCAAATTTTAAGTGTCAAGTTACAGTAGTTTCAGGCTGTGCGTTAATATCAGTCAGTCCCTTTCTTTTTACGGATGTCATGATTATATTATTAGTATATACATATGATTGTTCATTTCATAAGTTTAGCTAGTAATAAATAAGTTTGTTTAATGGAATTTAGATGCTATTTTTATTCTCTATTTAATCCAACAAAAATTTAAGTGTACAATTAAATATACAAAGTCTATTGTTAAGATAAACATGATAAAAACATTCCTTATCTGCGAATACCTTCACACATCACTAATTTATACACAAGAAAACACGTGTTTAAGGAAGTAAAGTTGCTATCAAAGATGGCGATCGTCACCCATAGGTATTCAAGCGAAGAAGCTGCGCATATTACGTCGATGCAGGATAGCCATAGAAGGCGCTTTACCTCCTCAGCTCATTCCCCAGTTCCCTTGGCCACCGCTAAAATAACTGTCTACTAAAGTAATTTCATTGCGGATTTAAATTGATATTACGACTTTATCTGTTTACCGCATTTCGTAATTGTAAGCGCAATTTTATTACTTATTGTACATTGCGTTCTATTTGAGAGCACTAATGTTACGTAGAAAAAAGGTTTTTTTTTCTAAACAAACTAAGAGATGTATTCGTACGTATATGTATATACATACGTACGTTAAAGGCGTCTGACGTACAACTCACCAAAGTTTCAATACAATCGGATGATTGGTTTAGGAATACAATATGAAGGGCAAACATTTTTTTTTTATAAAACTGTAATTAATAATATCAACAAATCGACATAATATTAAATTACTAGTTGGCCCGGCAAACTGGCTTACACATAAAAGGCCATATGGCTTACACATAAAAGACAGATATATGCTGTCGAGAACTTTTTTGTAGAACTATTTAAGGTAAACATTTCCATTGTACATCATATACGTGTGACTCTAACGGTTTTTGCAGCGCACACCAGAAAAGCTCGCGTATGGAGGATTTTTTTCTTCCTTACTTGACACTTATTGTTATATTTTGGACAGTTCACACAATATCTTTATAAATTATAGCCTCTATGTTTTTCTGATGTTTAAGCTATATTATTGCAAAGTTTCATTAAAATCCATTTTGTAATTTTTGCGTGAAAGAATCAAAAAAAAGAATCAAAAAAAACATCCATACATCCATACTTATTACAAGCTTTCGCATTTATAATATTATATATAAATTATTAAATAACATCTGTACATGCTTAATAATTAAGATTTTGGATTTAAAAATATACATAAAAAAATCTTTCGATCGCGTAAACGTCAATGGATATTTCATATTTATATCTTCAAAATATTTGAAACATTATCTAAGTAGAAAGTAATATTTAAAAGTTAAATTTAATATGTTATGTTGTCATGTGTAACAATTATGTTGGCGTCTGTACGCAAGTCTAGTGGTTCGGGTATTATTTTTCGACAGCAGCGCACGCCACGTATGTGATAACACGACGAGTGTTCGACTGTACTTCACTTCACTGTACACTTAAATATAACACGATGACTTTAAACATATCACCTTCGACCTAACAAATCATGCATCTGCAACACATTGCACAAACTGTTACTGAAATAAATTTTAGATTTGATTAAATCAATGAAATTACACTGCTTTTGCTACTAGTAATTTCGTCGACCGTTACATATACCTAGGTTCACAAATTGACAATGAAAGCAAATATGCTCCCGGATTTGGTATCAGAATCAAGATCAGATTGATCACGAGCATTTCCTATTTTCCTGTATGGAATAGAAACGTGGACAATCCCAGCCAGAGAGAAACAAAAGATTGATGCATTTGATTCGATATGTGGTGCTGGAGACGAATGCTAAGAATATCTTGGACAGCGAAACGCAACAATGTATCGATCTTGACTCGGCACCGGAATACAAAATATTGCACAGAGGGGACGAAAGTTGTAAAAACTAAATATGGCTGGGAACACCGAAGGCAAAAGAGTTCGCTGCCGCTCACCAACAAGAGGGATCGATCAAGTAAAAGAAAAACTGTCATCGTTCGACTTCTACACGGTCGTGAGAGACGCGATGGACAGAAACCGCTGGAAGCAGATCATCGGCTCCAGATACAGCCCTGATGCTGTCCTGTCGATCCACAGATACGAGGGAACGACACTAGAGAAAGATTTTCTCGATACGGTTGCTAGGTCTCTCGCTATTCTTCCGAACTTTTAGAAATCACGTATGTAGATCCATGATATACGCAATAATATTCCATACAATTTGTCTCACTCACGAGTACAAGGTCTATATATGGATTATGTTTGCTAACATATGGATATTTCTATTTACGGCCAACACGATTCATTCTAAATGACAAATGTAAAGAACCCCTGCTAGGCTTGCTCCGTGTAGATATTAAAAAAGAGCCTTTTAGCTTCCCGGACAACTTGATCCAACATATATTGACCCTGCCCTACGGTGCCGCTTCCACATTACATAAAACAAAATACCGTTGTGCTTGTTTCAAGCCGACGTCACACTGGGGACGCTAGAATAAAAGTTAATGGCAATAAAAAATGACTATACGCCGGTAATCTTCACACGTAATTACTGTTTTCCATGTTTAGTTAGCCGCTGGATTCCAATTACTTTAATTGGATAGATTTATACAGAAAATGTACGTTGGAGTCGTACTTAAGAAAAATCAAATAATGTTCGTACGTTTGTGTCGTAACAAAAACACGCTAGCCAAGTACGGAGGTAATTGATTTGTACTGATAAATAATTAAAATTATTGTATAAGGACATAGTAGAGTAACATTTCATAAAATTGATTTTCTTAGTGAATATTTTCCCCCGACAAACTATAGATATACGCGAACTACTTCAAAATCACAATTTGTCGAACGTATTGAAAATTAATATAATGTGAGTAGGTGAGTCCCATTTTAAGAAAGCGCTTATGCCCGTACCCCGCTACCCATATGGGTAGACCGAGATCATGGATTTTCATTTGGCGCGATCTTGGCACACCTCTCTCGCTTCTTCTTCATCCATATCTCAACGCATACACACTCGTCGATAACGGGTACTCCATATATCGCCCTTCTTTCGTATGCCACTAATCTAATCGATATAATTTCTCCTTGGACGACCCCTGCCAACAGTGCCACTCACTTTTGCAATAGTGCCACTCACTTTTGTTTCGTAACTCATTCATCCTTTCAACATGCCCGAACCACCGAAAATTAACTTTCTTAATTCTAGTTACATCTAATTTTAAACCACACTTTTTCCTTCTAGCGCTATTTTGAATCCTATCATTCAAAATCATACCTAAAATACTTCTTAAGGATCGCATCTCAACGGCATTAAATGTACTAATAGTAATTGTGAGTTAAGGGATTTTTATGGTTTCGTCGTCATATCTACACAGAATGATCTCACAGTATATTCAAAACATTTCTTATGAACTACTGATCGTTCAAACTTGAGAAGTCAAGTAACACTACGTTGGTATTTAACGACAAGAATTATTGTTGGAATCAAATCATAATATAATTTTCTCGAACGAAGATCCACAGAATGACGTGTGAATTATTAGTTTTAACAATAATGCAACTACAGGCTAACATCCGTGAGTGGGAGGACTGTCGTTTTTGTACACATTTTGGTATATTACGCTTGTGAAATAAGACTAAGGTGAAGGATCTAAAGGGGATCAAATCTTCCAATTGAATTTCATACCAATAAACTCTACATGTAACCATATGATGTTTTCTTTTTTTACGTAAGAAGGAGGGACGCTGCCAACGCTACCCATAAGTAATATAATTTCATAACTTGATAAATAAGTAACTAAAAAAACGAGTGTCTGTTAGAATATAATTATACTAAAAATAAATTATGTAAAGGAAATATACTTCTTTGATCACAACTTGCAGTTTTACTCCGTTTTGTAGTTGACAGACATTTAAAAAAAATCAATATTTGCTTTATTTTTTACGAATCTATTATAACAAGCTGAGCCCCGCGGTTTCATCCGCTGTGAAATTTTATTTAACCGACAAATCCAGCCTAAGATGAACCCAATTTAATATGATTCATTTATAAGATCTGGGGTCAACTTACAATGGATTTTTGAATTTAGATACAAAGTTTCATACCCCTACTTTAGACCATTAGAGGATGAACTGAATCCTATCTAAGTGCTCGCCGACGTAATAATATAAATCTGTGCAAAATCTCTAGGCCCAGTATAATTTGGGCTGTGCGTTGATAGTCAGCCAGTCAGTCAGTTTTTTCTTTTATATATTTAAATATAAATATATAGTATATACATTAGTATAAGGTTAATACTATATTGAAAATAAAGAATTGATTAAAAAAATACCAGTTGTATTTAATTAATGCAAACAATATACAAACGTATAAATTCAAGTGTACAAAAGTTAGTTGCACTAAATTTAAGTTAATATTATTTAATAATATTAACTGCTTAACAACACACTTAATATTAAATATTACAAGCTCACGTATCGATCGATACCGCGTTCTCAAGGAAGCCACGGACAATAATATCTATCAGCTTACACGGGGAACAACAAAAAAACAAACAAACACCCAAACGGTGGATCATTAACTACGGCCCGGCATAAACGAACGTCACAACGCATTCCGGGCCTAAGAATGTCTTAACATACTCTGATTAAGGGGCTGACAGAAGCGACAAAAAATCAAAATCATTATTTCGTGTTATATTTTTGTACCAAAATGAAAGTTTATTTATCAAATACATTTATTTGTAAAAAAACAATACTATATAAAATGATGTAGTTTGGCTGTTTTTGTTTTCAATAAATAGATTTTTACAGGTTATGTATACCTTGGTTACAGGTTATAAAAATGTAACATTTTGTTTCTCGCGGTCTAATAATAAGGTATTATATACATTAAAAATACATTATCTATTTATTATAAAGAACACAATTTCCATAGATCATAATTAAAAAAAATGTTTGTATTTTAATTATAAAATTAATATTAGACACTTTTATTTTTTATCAATTTCATTAAAATCCATTTAACATTAATTTTAAATGTTTTACAGATTAATGTATTTAATCAATTAAATCTCCTTTATATTTATTAAGACTAAAAATAGATATAACAAAGTAAATCTTTATGTATCCGAACAATTCCTAGGAAAGCTCAACACTCGAGATCAATTTAAATATGCAGACGCTGTGTGTAATAGAAACGTCGAACCCTTAACGGTCGATGCCTGAAGCCTTCACCTTTGTTCGGTGGATCTTTGAGTCGCTATCTCGCTGATTTATTGTCTGGCCGTCTGTCAGTTAGCAAGCGGATTTGGACATAGGAATAAGCGATTAAAGTAACTATATAATACGGAAAAATAAAGTACACCTTTAAGTAAAACAAGTTGTAATAGTTATATGTATAAAAACATATAAATAGCCTTGATTAATGAATAGATAATAAATTGCGTGAATAAGAGAAAAATAAACTATCAAGTATTTTAACAACCTCAGGTATAGGCAGATACAGTCATTTTAACAAGTCATTTTTGTACGTAATATTTCAAAGCAAGTCTCTGCTAAGCGCGGGTATTTAGCCATTATTATATTGGTGGTGGTACCTCTAGAGCTATCGAATAAAATAATAAAGCACGCACTCGCATTAAACATGGGTATAAGTACAGGTCATGGAGATTTAGTAGTAGGTACTAGTATTCCTAATTTTTAAAGTAAAAATTTATATTATGTTGTAGTAATATATCTGGATCTAATCAATCGGTAACAAATTAAGATATATATGAACTGAAGACTAGCTGAAGGAATGGATCTGAAAAGATGAAAATGGAGTATGTTGGGCACAATACGCGTAGCTTGAAATATAACGCTTTAAAATCAATAATTTACAAATTCACGTTCATTATTTAGAGTATATTATTTATTTATTTAGTAGCAGTAATGAGTTTAAGTCACCATCGAGATATGGTTTCACAAAAACTGTTTCGGTTGTTATTCTTAATAGAGTACTTTTTGTATTGACTAATATATTTCGTCTCTTACTTTTCGGATATACTCAGCTAGCCATATTTATAAATCATTACTGCTGGGAGTAATCCTGATCTATGTATAGTTTGCCTATTTTATTGTAGGTTGTATAAAAAAACTGTTATCCTATACGGATCTTGCATTCTAATTAAAACGAAAAATATTGTAAATTTAATTACTCTTCTAAAAATAAAATGTAATTAAATAATAGCATATATGTGTAATATAATCATAATAGTGGACACATGTAAAGTTTTTTGGTTTTTTTTTCTAATTGTTTTAATTTGTCTACACTTTTTAATAAAATTCTTCGATTTAACTAAAGTGAGAAGTGTGACCCGCAGGCCCTCAGCAATAGCGTGAAGCTATTGCGATCTCCGTTTTAACCATGTTTAATAAAATAGTCCAGGGCAGTTGTTCCCAAAGTAGAATAAGCTCTGTCTTAGAAACATGAGTAGATGTAGCTGTAATCTTAGAACGCCCTAACGGCAATAATGCCGGCCAAGGCCCACTCTATATTAGCTCACGACCCACTGGTGGATCGCGACCCATAGTTTAGGTCTTTGTTTTTACAATAAAAATTGGTTTTACTTATTTCCTATCAATCCGTCCGTTTTTTCAAACTTTATTATAAGCATTAACATTTACCTATTTATTTTAGTATACAAAATCATTATACATACAATTTTAATTAAAAAAGCTAAATATGAATTTAAATAAAAAATAATAATTGTATTTATAAATTAAAAGTGTAAGCTTTAAATGATACATATTCAAACATATCGAAAAACATTATCATTAGGTATTTTGAGTTTATTTTAAAATATGAAACAAAATTTGTAATAAAATACCTAAAAATGCTCCAAAATTATTATGGCATATTCACACATTCTTTCACATGTGTTAAAATCTTTTTTTAAAACGCTTATCGTATCCGCTTCCGCTATCCTATCCGCTACCTGTATGTCCACTGTGTTAGCAGCGTTAGTCCTGTGTCCACTAACATCACTTTTTGTGTGCGCGTTTGTCATAATAGGTGGTTATCTATTTAGTGACTCGGTTTTGGGGTGTGATTCAATCTTTTTGGGGTTCCTTGCACTAATTCGTATTTCTACATCTACATCATACTACATCTAACCATTGCTATCTTGCGGTATAATATTTTTGCCAATGCAATTCATAGGAAACCTTTATATTACAGAAGAGTTGTTGACGCAAATTTAAAGTAACAATTTAAAGTTAAAAAAAATGCACAAAAAATACAACAAAAGGATAGAAGGTTTTGCACCGAATAAGCTCTTATTCAAAGTAGGGTCAGAAAATTTTCAGAATGTACCTTCTACGCTCTCAAGCCTTTAGTAACGCATGTTAAAGTCGGGGCTTACTCGTGGCTGTATTTAGGCTTCGCTAATATTAAAAAGTATTAGACTACTCGTAACTTCTTGGAATTGCGTCCTTTTCTAAGAAAACACGCTCTTCGCAACAACAATCTTTATATTTGTATATAATAAAATTTGAATGCAAGACGCTCGTCTTGCATTCAATTTTTTTTATTAATTCTCCTTTTTGTACAAAATGTTTTATTACTACGGAACCCAGTTGTTTATTTCCGTATTGTCGTTGTAACAGCAAAATATGTCTTCATAATTAGTGTGTGGTAGGTCATGATTTAAATTTTTGTTTGTCTTTAAATGTATTATGCCTTTTTTGTGATCCCGTGTTGAACAAAGGGTTTTATGTAACAATCATGCCCACTCATTTCTGGAAACAAACACACATACATACATATATTGATTTACGTAATTACATGCATAGCTAGCAACATACACTGGTGCAAGTTCCTTTGCCGGCTGCTTCAATGTTTATTTATAATACAAGGTGGTATACGAGCACGCTGATTACCTGTACCTAGGTAACAACAGAAGAGTTACAGAATAATAAATAAATATGTGCTCACGCTCTTTACCCAGAGGGGCAGGCAGAGATCATGGATTTTCGTTTGGTGCGATCCTGGCATACCCCTCTCGCTTCTTCTACATTCATACTTTTACGAATACATGCTCTAGGTTTATGGGTGCTCCTTATATTGCCCTTTTTTGTAAGCCACTTATCTGATATAAGTTCTCCTATAACGTTAACAGTTAACAGATACGTTCTTTTTTATTGAACAAGGTGGCAAACGAGCGGTTCACCTTACATTAAATGACCGCTACTCAGAGGCCTTGATTTGTCTACCTTAAATGGACAGACGAAGGTATAAACAGGAGGAAATATTATAATATTATTTTTATATTTCCGATTCCTATACATCCCAACTACCGTCAAATTCTCTTTCCCTTTTCATTCTTTCATCATTAGAGAAGGATGGGAAGGGAAAGAGCACTAGAATTAGGCCTCCCACACCACCCATCAGACGAAACGCAGAATAATTCACGCCTGTCTTCTGTGAGGTCGTTTCCGTATCTCACTGGTCGAGCCGGCCCATTCGTGTAACAGACGTTGTTATTGCGGCCTCTACCATTGTTAAAAGATTACTACTACTATATGTATAAGAAAGACGTACATAAGGAAAAAGGGAAGGAAGTGATATACAGGGGATGGGCATGTGGCACTCATCATCAGACAAAACTCAAACGCGTGTTTATTCTGTAAAGTGGTGATACTACCCCGACCGAATCGGCACGCACATTCATTCAATACCGGCTGCTAAATTAAACACTGTTAAACTTTTTGGAATAGAAATACAGTCTTTATGCGACAGAGTCAAAGTCGGAATTAATATACTAATTGTGATCACACCTAAATCTATGGATGAAACCTATGACATTGTTTGAAGACTGTACCTTAAACTTGATAGTTTATTATATTTATTTAGGTACATCAATACATACTTAACTTAACTTTTACCAAAAATATTGGTTTACCTCTAAGCAATCAAAGGCTCATTTTGAATCTCGTTTTAGACTTTTTTGAGTTGCTACTTTATACCTAGAACTGCGGTAACGATCTGACGTTTGGTCCGTTCACTCAAACGGGTTTCCTAGTGTAGTCAAGACATCTTTTTAAATAAAGGAATGGAAGTTGAGCGTAATAACAATAAAATAATCCATTCGTTAAAGGTCAGCGCATGAATAAATGATATATCACTCAAACGACCTTTCTTGTCCTTTGGCATATTATACGAATTCCGAAATATTTATTGCGGCATTTAAAAAAGGGCCCCTAGATTATTTAGTCGAAAAGTGCTACAGTGGCGGATTTCGGGACGGGGACATTCAAGAATGAAAGAAAGAAGAATGGTTAACCATTCTTAAGAATACAATCTAGGCGTCGTAACTCGATATCATGGATTGTCGTCGGAAGTGTAGGTCGTGTAATAACCTAACGAAAATAACGAATGTTGAATAGCTTCGACGCTCGCCCACAAACAATCGCGCACGCGAATCACATGTTACGTACTGAGATCCTAATAAGTTCGTTGAAATCGAAAAATTTCAACGAAATGACTATTTCTGCCCGTCCTAGTAGGTTGAAAAGGCTTGAGCTTTTTTTTAGTAAGTCGTTTACAAATAAACAGAAGGTTCTATCGTCGTATCCGAACGCGAGTATGTAGGGTCTTCTGAGAAGTACGAGTGTAACCGCTCCGGCATAGTTTTAGTCGCTTATCTGATTGATTTCTTTTTCTTCTTTTTACCGAATATTATTTATTAATTTTGTCTGTGTTTTCACATTAGTAAAAAACATACATTACAAAATAACCCTACGTATATATATAATCGTCAGTTACGGTACTCTTAATATCTCCTTGTGTGTCAACAATATGATCTTTACGTGTCTAGCCCGACCCCCTACATTTAAAGAGGTATGTCGAGTCGTGGCCAATGTAAATTCATTATTTCTAATTTCTATCATCATTTTTATTTCGTGGTGATCAAAAACAGAGTTAAATCACATATAAAATAAAACATATAAATATAGTAAGTGATTTCCTTAATCTCCTTCATTTCCTTCCGTAAGTGACTTATTAGTTAAAGATGATCCTGAAAAGATGTAATTATTTTAAAGTTGAAGTTAGCATGTAGGATGGAATAGGTAAGTTTCATTAGGTTAGACTTAATAGTTATATATAAAAATTGTTTAAGAAAAAGGGAGTATTTAGCTGGCGATAGTAAATTTAATATTTCTTCATGTCATAAAAAAATATACTGTCATTTTCTAAACGATGACTTGCGTGACTTCTTTATAAATCATGCATTAACAAAAATATTAACCTAAGAAGTTAAATAAGGTTTGCTGCGATTGACATAAATATGTCAAATTGTCAATGATTCGTTCAATTCGCAATTTTCTGACAGTTTACAATAGCAGGCACAAGTAGGCTCAGTCCGATTATAAACTGACGAAGTTCGCATCGGTCGGTGAAATATCGGCGTTTTAAGTACGCACATATGTACCTTATTTCACAGCAAGATGGATTTTATTGAAAACAAAGACGTATAAATTTGTATATTCCAAAATATTGTTGTAAAACAAAACTTTTTCATTACCTTATAACATTAGCTATCTATATTATACAATTTCACTTCATTTTATCTCACGTTTTCCACAAAATTATAACATTTCTGATGAAAGTATAAAAAGTATAATGGCCGCTATGTATGAAGTTTGTTTACAAAAAAATCTTGCTGTCAAACAAGGTATAGTTGCATCATACTTATTCATTTTAAGAGTTAATTACTACAGTTATGTTCTATTAAACAGAAGTAAAAAGTTTCTACAAAAAGAACGTAAAAATTATGTTATGAAATGCTCAATTTAACAAAACGAGAAAAGTAATGGTAGTCCAAAATATTCCTTTTGTCAATGATATAGTGAATTACTTCTCATACCTAGAAAGACCCTTTTAACTGTACAACTTAATGACTCACAGCTTAAATATTCCACGGCAGTAAATTAAGACAAAAACCCCACTTTTTTCACCTTATACTGAAGGGAAGCAAAAGGCCGCCCCTTAAGTGTTTAACGGTAGACTTTTTTTGTTACACAATAATATTAAAATTTTATTGCTAGATGCTTCAGTGAACTAAACATTGTTTGTATACAATAAAATTTTCAAACTTTTGTTGTACTTTGTTTATTTTGTAACGGTCGCCTAAACAGTTATGTTTTGTTTCAAATGGAACTGTTATATCTCTTATTGCTAGTTTTATCACTGTCATCCCTTTTTACAATCGTCTACTTCATTTAAAGAAATCAATATTAGATTGCTTTATTAAAAACACACTTGCAGTTTCTGTAGTATTATCGATGTTTATGTTAGGTGAATGCTTGTAATAGCATCACCACAAGTTGCAATTAGTCATTACAGCTTGTAATAATAATTTAACTCCCTGTCTAACTAACTCTCGGCCTTCCCTACCTAAATATTGTGTAGGTCTCCTCTGCATAAATAATATGGTAATTTACATAGCTTATATTTTATAATATTGTTTATCAGTTTCATATAGTTTTTATTTAATTTGACTTATTTATTTTATTGTATATTATAATAAGCCAGGCGAAATAAAGGCTCAGAATAATTATAAAATAATGTTTTAGAGTTAATGAGCAGTTGAATAACAACACAATGGAGTATCTCGAATCCAATACTTTTATTTTCGGATTTTTAATTGTCTGATTTGAAACTTGTTTATTGTTGTATATTTTTATTATATACATGATCTACTCACCTTGGGGATCTACTCATTCTCCTATTATATTTGAGGCGTAAAAATAGTTCAAATCAGATGTGAAAATTATTTATTTTTAAATATTTTTTCCTATTTCTGAATTCATCTAATTTTAATAACTGCAAATAAGCCTTAATCTGGAAGTGAATTTTCAAAACCAATGAATTTTAACAATCTGTGATGGAGGTACATAAGAAATTATTAAGTGGATTTATTAAAAAAAAAAGATAAGTTTGTATATACATAACTTTTGTTTAAACTTACAACAATAAGAAGAGAAAATATTTAAGGGCTTGAACATAAAGGAATGGCATCCCGTTATACTGGTATTCCGCAAAGCAATACGTCAGCTCCGATAAACCCTACGTAAGTGAGATTCCGTAAGATTAGGAAAATTATTATCATTGCTTTACATATATCATGCATGACAACCCAAACCAGATGGCTTAGAGATCAGGGTGCCTGATTAAATTGATACGGCGCATTGTACAAAGCATAATTTCTGTCTCGAGTAATCTGTTCCCCATACCGTTGAACGGTCGGTAACTTTTCAACGATCATCACCATCGTTATCATCTACTGCGAAACAAAGGCCTTCTCCAATGAATTTCATTGGAGAAGGCCTGTGTTTCATCTCCGCTGCCTACATCCATATTTCCTTCCTCTTTACGAGGTTGCAATCGATCTGAAATGAGGGCTCTACTCTTTTTTCAATACTTTTAAACAATAAAATCTTTTTATTACTTCAACCGCAGGATTATTTTTCAACTCTTGTAAATTGAGATAGCATTGGCGCCTGTTTAAAATTTAATATTAATGCATCAACAAGTGCGTGAGGTCAGGTGTAACAAAGCGGTGACCGCAAACATGCCGCATTCGCCCACTTTATGGGCCGCCATACGTTATTGTAACGCACGATCTGTAGGCGAACAACACGGTAAACATTTTTAAAAACTGTATTATTGAAGTGAAAACTTCTTATGTCGCATTAGACGATATTTGTTAGGGAAAAAACTTTAGCTTCGCGGGAACAACATGCAACATGCCTTAACGACACGCGTCAGCAACATGCTTATTTGAATATGGAACAGTTTTGACAAACTTTTTTTCATTTATTTTTCTTTATTTTATGCTGCAAATGCGTTAGAAGTAGTTTTGTTGCCATACGATACATCACTGGTAAAATTGGCTTGAAGGATTCCGCTTTTTCAACCTCTAAAATTTATAATAAATTTATCATATAAATGTCTTTCTCTTTAAAACACACTACAGATATGGCGAGTAAGCAAATGGGATTCAATTTAAATTATATTTTTTATTTCGTATGTCCACAAAATCTAAAAATGATAGAGTCCCCACGATATGGGACCCGCATACGCAC
>JWHW01053581.1:76325-96211 GCA_000931545.1 Papilio glaucus | reverse complement strand
GTCGAGCGTAACCATTGGTAACCGTCGTCGATGTTCGATAGCAAAACATCAAAAAAAACTCGCACTCACAGTTTTTGATTCATTCTATTCGATACTAGATGGCGCAGTCTAAATTTCATACAAATGACAGTTTACGACAACGCGATCGAGTTGGTAAACGAAGTGAGAGAAAACTCGCACTAGACACACAGACACTGGCAACCGATAACAGCTTTTTGACATTTACGAAGATATCCAGCTTGGAAAAATAGGAATGAACACCTGCGAAGCCGGGGGCAAATACTTGTAATATGTCATTTATTTACAACGCCTGAAATTACCTGCACAAAAATTACGAGGCGCTATAATACTTAGCTTACTTTTAGTTAAAGAAAAGCCTACGAAAAGCTGTCTGCTACTGATTTGTTCGTTGTTGGTAGTCGTGCGTTCAAAATTATTATGTGACCAGCATTTATATTAATCGTTCCATTACACGCAAACGATTCTTGCATTCACAACATTGTACCTAATTAAAAAAATCATACGATTATATTTTTGGTAAGTAGGTAAAAAGTGTTGTAGTTCAAACATAACTTAATTCAAAACACAAGATATAATTTGTATAATTTAAACATGTTAATTTTAGATAGATTAGAACAGAACGCAAATTAAATTCGTACGTATAATGGAATGCTTATAAGGTAACAGCGCCCTTCGTATACAATATTATTACTTTAACATTTTATAACAATTCATATGAACAGACAAACAATCTTATTTGTTTTACAATATAGGAATTATCTAAGTACTGTCAAGGTGAACCTTTCAAGTAGCTTATCTGTGGTGACCTAAATCGTGTCGACAGGAGAATGTAACATGCTACAGCCTTCTCTATCGTAAATTTATCATGAATATATAACTAGCGATCCGCTCCGGCTTCGCATGAGTAACAGAGCATATAAACCCACATTATTTCCTATCTTAATATCGCACCATCCTATTACGTCGTCTTCAAAAATTTGCATCCTATTTTAGCGAATTTACACAAAACCTCATAATTATACTTGAACCTTACCCGTTACACGCTCCGTCTATTGATGAATAATAATAAAATAAAATTTTGGAGCAGTGGTGGCCCAGTGGTATAGGCCCTGACTTACGTACTGTAGGTCGCGGGTTTAATCCCAGGCAGGCGCTTTACTTTGTATGATTTATTTCATCACCACTGCTCCAAAAATGGTGAAGGAAACCGGCATGTTTTAGAACCGCCAAATTCAAACTTATGTGATGGCCCCTCCCTCTCTTGGAGTGAAGGCCTGTGTCCCTGCAGTGGGGAAACGTACAAGTACGAAAGCGGTGATAGTTCCTTGGCCAATCCTGAGATACAATTATAACTCAGGACGGATTCGTCAGCTTGTACTGACCCAAAAGTAATAACTTGGTATGTAATAAGTGAAAAGGAGGTAGGTGAGGTATTGCTATTTGCATTTATTATTTTTTCGAGCCAATGCGATAATTTTATCGTTTTATATACCTTGTGAAATACCTATAGCATTTCATTATTCTAGATAGAACTCTGATTATTTTAGAAATAAAAAAAGCAATAACGTCCCGTAGCAACTTATGCCCATAGATTATTTTTAGAGACTGTAGTAAAATTTACATGATTTGAGTTAAGACTGTTTTAGGTAACTTGTAATGCGTATATCGTAAATTTTAATAAAAAGCTGCCGTCAGTCTTTTCTCGCGATTTCCTACTAAATTATATACTCGTATTGGCTAGATTTAAATTATTTAAGTAGTAAACAGTAACCAGTCGTATTTAGGATTAAAAAAGACTTAGAATCTTCCGAGAAAAGTCAAATGTATTTACAAATACATTTGTCGATGTTTATGAGCGGTGATGACTAGGAACTTGCTTGTTGATACCGTCACAATATAACCTCATTCGCTTTTTCATTAGGGATTATGTCTAGAGTTATCTACAAAGCAGGAAGTTTCAACATGTTTGTTTTCATTGTATTATATTAACTATATGCTGTACAGAACCGTTGCTCATTAAATTTACGAAAGAAAATTAAAACATATACGTTACCGTAGACTTTTTAAATTTCATGTACATATGTTACAAAGTGTCGTACACAGCCTACTTTTATGACGGCTATACAGGTTTTTTACAGTACGTGGAAAATAAATTCTAAAGCCCAAATTTCACGTTATCTCCAATGCGATCGGGGCATGTGCATCGATGATCTGGATTCGCTTCCTGGTATTGAAATTAAAGTGTAAATTCAAATAACGGGCTCATTACTGTCCGTTCGATGTGCGAAGGCGTTTAATTTTTTATTTTATTTTACTTTTTTTTTTGTAAAGAAATAATAACGAAATTGTTGGGGCCCCATGGTAATTTATTGACGGCTGTTTCGGATTCAAATGTCGTATTGAATGGAACGCTCGAAAAAATATGGACGTCGAAAATGATTTTTAGGCAAAGGACCCCCAACGTTCAGCCAATGAAGTTGTTATGAATATTAAATAAGAAAATATTGTACAACGAACACGTGTAAAGTGGTTATTGAGAACTTTCACGTGTGTATTTTGTAAAAGAATAAAAAGTACATCAATCAATACCTTTTTACCGTTCTGACAGGTTTCTGATGAAGCCGAGTTTGCAGAACATAACAATTATTAAAAACAATCTAGACATTTATTCGACTTAAATACGCTATGAAGTTGTGTTACGATGAATTGGTAAAGGAGTTCTGAAAACTATTAAAAATATATAATTGGCCATATCATGCTTAGCACGAACTACTAATTGGTGCAGGAAAGAAGGTCCAGGAAGAAAAATAGAATGGCATAGGAGAAGAAATTTGACTTCGACCAAGCCAAATTTCTAGTGCAGATGAAACTCAAGGTGGTAAAAGTAAACATTTACTCCCTCTAGATAAACCGATGACGTCGTGAAGACGGCGAGTAGGGCTAAATACAGAAGACGGATTACCGCATATAGTGGAAAACAGAGAGAAAGTCCTGACCGGCAGTGAACATTAGACGGATAGCTAAGGTGAAGATAATTCGGTCTTGAAATGAATAGGCTTTTATTATATTATATTATAAAAAACTACGCTATGAATTAGCTTATTCCTTGGTATAGAAATAAAGTTAACAATGGTAGAGCCCGTAACAACAACATCTGTTGCACGAATGGGACGGCTCGACCGGTGAAATACCACGACCTCACAGAAAACAGGCGTCAAGTAGAAGTACTCTGCGTTTCGTCCGATGAGTGAGGTGCCGGAAGCCTAATTTCAGCCCTCTTCCCCATCCCACCCTTTCCTCATAAGGATAGGATGGGAACGGGATCAGGATTGGACGGGATTGGAGGGAACAGGGAAAAGAAATTATCTATGCCCTCCTCTGTCCATTAAAGGTATGCAACGCATCTGCAACACATTTGCGTGTTGCGGATGTCTATGGGTAGCGCTCACTTAACATCAGGTGATCCGCTTGCTCGTTTGCCACCTTCTTCCATAAAAAAAGAGTTGATTAGCTCTACCAATCAACAAATGATTCACACGATCTCCATAAAAAAGATTAGGAAGCTAAACTAAATTGATGAATATTTGAGTATAGAAAATGTAAACTGTTTTGTGACTCGGCACCGCAATACGCTTCATTTCATTTTTAATATAATTTAACAAATAAAACAAATAAAAATAATCCTACCAGGACAACGTATGTCGCTTTCCCCGTCGCTAGTACGTATACATATAAAAGTTTCCAAAGATTTAATACGCACTAAAATCGATAATAAATTATAATTAATTACCAAAGTTCAAATACATTCGATTCACGGCCTTATCCAGAAGGCATATAATAGTTTTCATTGGTCATCGACAAAGCAAACAATAGTCGTACGTTAATAAATTTTATTATAGACAGTTACAGAGGTGCGCTTGCGGACGAGGCATGCCGGGCGTAGCTCGCTCGGCTCCCTTCCCGTTAAAAATATTCCTTGCATGTCTGCCCTACAGTCATCAATAATAAGAACTATTCGATCCCCTTTTTAACTAACGAGACTAATACGATAGAGGCACGATATTTAAAACGTCTTGTCTACATTTGCGTGGGTTTGTGCTCGATATATTCACTCAATAATATTATATGTAATAAGTAGAAATTAATTGTTAATTCCAGTTTTAATAATACATATATACAGACTTATAATATTATCTTCGAAGTATTTGGCACCACACTATATTTCATCAATTAGAACTAATGAATGTTTTTTGAAAACAATACGGAACTATAAGAAATGAGAAACATAAAATACGACAGGTAGTTTCGTAATAAAGACATCTACTATATAAAATATAAAAAAATAAATTGAATTAATATTAAAATAGAATTGCAAGCACAAAAATTAAAATGTTTGTGCTTGGATTCGACCTCACGAGACGGATACGCGATGCAAAGTCGTGACGTGTAATTGAGATGACCTTTTTAATGTCAAAATCGGTTAAATACGGCGCGGTGACTTATGTGCTCCGGTGGCGGAATGTTTAAAGCATTTTTTTATCTTCTTGTCTCACAAAAAGGGGTAACCTTCAGTGATTCACCCGTGTTTTGTGCATTTCCAAGTTTTTTCCTCTTTGTGTTATAAAAAGATGTTATTATTTATTTTAAGGTTCCATAGCATCAGTCTTTAACTTTTCTTTTTCTTTTAATACGTGGATACTATTTCTTACCGCTGGCTTATCTGATATACTTTATTTGTGGAGAAAAACTTTATAAAATAATTACACTTATTACGATGCACGAACAGTGAATCTAAGTCAGAGACGCATAACAAAAAATACTTTTATCAAAACAATGGAAAATTGGTGACTATGGACATGTTCCAGGTGCTATAAATTAACTGCATACTGCTTCTTAAAGACAAATCTTCTCGTTTCTCTGTCCCATTAACTATTAAAATGAGAAGTACATTAATTTTTTTTTCATAAAATATTGCGTATTTCCGTCGAATTTGTAAGCGCATATACATGACAAATAGCTCGAGAGATACGGCTTTCTTCACTTTGTTTCTTCTTCAGTGTTAAGGTTTGATGACATACATATACTCCTTAATATTGTACTGAACCCGATAAAGAAAAATGTAATTTACTATAAGTGCGAAACATATCTTTAACAAATTTTACGGCCGTTTAATTTTTTCAGAAAAAAAATGTTATGGCGTCTGTCAGAGCACGCGTCTTGCTAAACATGGATCATAACAAACATCCATAAGGGCACAACTACACTACCGTCAGATTGAGTTTTTATACGTGTTAAAAGCTGTTGCTTCCTGCGACTTCGCCCGCTTTTTAACGATTAATAACTCCATACAATAGTATTTCGCCAAATTCACCCTGTAGGGTTTCAATTACTTATTAGGGGCTTACTGGTGTAAGAGCCAAGAGGTGTAAGAGATATGAGAACAAAGGTTCCTTTATGGTTAAAGGAACCTTTGTTCTCATATTCACACCATGCTAGCTCTGCTCAGAGAATAGATAAATCGTCTCAATCCACTTTTAGAGCACGCTAGAACTTATTTTAGCGTAGATTGTACCATAGGCTATATATGTATATATAAAAGAAGAAACTGTCCGACTGATATATCTAATGAAAGCTTAAACTACAAGGCGTATAGAGACTTGAAATTTCTATTATGTGGACTTGCACTAAAAGGTACACACAAAGGTACACATTGTTTTTCACCCCATGTCATTTTCTGCACCCAGAGGTACAGAAAATGAAATGGGGTATACTTACCTTTTATACCGAAAGCAAAACTATTCCCGAGGTATGTACCTTCTACTACCTATGTATAAAACCTTCATTTATAATACCGGTTGCCATGATGATGTTCCATGTTTTGATAATAACAACTTTTTGATACATTTACCTCTAATTCGAAGTTATATATATAATACACGGAATCATCTTACAGATATTTCCAGCGTGAAAATTGGAAACGAATGCATGTGAAGCCGAAGGCAACTGCTAGTTATGAAAATAAAGCTATCTCCACGAAATGTAACGTAAGAAACATTTTGAATGGCAAAATAATTTTTATTTCAATCTTGAACGTAGTCAGGCTAAATCGTTTTAATATTATGTCAAAACTTCGTTAAGTAAAAAGAGATTCTCAGACATAAAATGTTTTGTTTGAAGATGACTAAATGGGAATTTTAGATATTTGCGACGAATGTCGGAGCGGTCTAATCGGATCCTTTAAAGGGGATAATTTTCCATCTGCGATTTTGAACTTTAAATGGGAATATTTGCTGCATATTTATAATAATCTTAGGACCGCCCGCGGTCGGAACTTTGACCTTTGTGTAAAATTTGCAACAATGTTGATGGACACTTTTTATATATAAGAATCTATTGGGCAAAACATCTAAGCTACCCAATGCCAATTAGTCTACTTCATCCTAAGAACCCAAACATAACATATAAAAATTCTTAAGAAGTGTTTTTGTTTCGTAAAATTTTAATAAAAGAACACCGCTGTCACTTACAAAGATAAGTTTTTTGTCGTCAATTAGACCCTAGCTGATGTTCAACATCGATCCTACTAGTTGAATGGCGGCGCAATTTTTGACGAGACTCATGACTTTTTCCTTCAAGACGTTTTCAACATTAACATTTGACGAATAAATTTAAACTATCAAATGATAATGACGTCATTGACGACTCATAACTAAGATAGTAACGCAAATTAATTTTAACGTCTTACAATTATTCAATATCAGAATGCCGTAAGAACGGACGTCCTTGAACGTCCTTATACAAGAATACATATTGTAAATGATCTAATATAAAATTTTATCAGTAGATCTTTAAGACGATTCCCTAGTACCGATTCCAATATTCTTATGACGTGGATACTAAAGAATCTGAAAAGCTGATTTTGCACAAATGACCGGAGGAGGTCTTAACTAGAGCCGAAAATGAACATTCTTAATTATTAAACTATCAAACAAATTTTATCTATTTTGGGCATCAAACCTAGGAACTTGATAGTAAATAGGTCATTCACTTCACGCAACCAAACTTAACGGCCACTGTATTGGCAGACAATTCTTATCAGCGAATCAGAAGTAATTAGAACTTCATAATATTTCTTGTACAAAATCTTAAAATGCAATTTGTCCAAACTCGCATAAATTACCTTCAAACTCATCGTTTGTGGTAGGTGTTCCATGCGTTTTCGGAACAAGGGATCTTCTGTAAGGGAAAAATAATATTTTGGAAGACTTTATTATGACTACATTAATACCAACTATTAGCTCAGCCTGTGTGTAGGTTTCTAGCGGATAGATACAGGTCGCCGAGGCTGTAAAACTTTCGATTTGACCAATCTGAACCAGAACAATTTTTTTTAATTATTATTTTATGTCTCCCCGACCCGTACCAGGATCATCAGGATAAAAGAAGGAATTAGAACGAATTCATTTAAATCATCATTAGATTAAGAATAACCCCGTCCAGTTAATTAGAATTGAAAAAGAAAATTTTTCTTTATAACCTTATTTAGCCATTGCCGACTTCTATCAGTTCCTACTCCTATTAGACTAAAGGTCGTGAGGTTTTTTATTATATCAATACTAGTCCTCTATGTGAGAACGAAATGTTTACTCTAATTTTATAGTATGTGTACATTGACTTGTTTTGATTATTTGGTTAAGGCATAGTCTGCCTTACGACGACGATAACAAAGTTACTAAAATCAAGCTCATTTTCTTCTTTCTGTAATTCCCTCATAATTAATTCAAAGGTGGATAGACGATCCAATGTATAGATATAAAAATATTCCACGGTAATTTGATAAATATAACTCCAATAACGCGATCTCTCTAACACATTGGTTAATAAATACCACGACGCCAAAGACACGCCAACTATCGAGTTAATCAGTTTGGGATGACCCCTTTCCACCATTAAAACTCTAAACGCTGACGGATTACGTCATAATAATCTATTTTATGATTATTTATATTGAGAATTGAATACTGAAATTCATCGGAAGGCTACTCGCGACAGATTACTCTTTTAGCAAAACCAAACAATAATGCCATGTCAATGGATCCTTATTATATTAATGAATCTTAATTTTTTATGATGAAAATATAACTATGAGAATTTGATGCAGCTGCTATTTTTGGTACTAATTATTACTTTTTTTAATTCGCAATTTATTCGACATCAAGGAGGTTAAATATATTTAATAGCATTATAAATCTGTGCCCTAGAATAGTGTCGGTGCCAACGCGGATAGAATCGAAGCCCACAACATACTCGTGCGCAGGCAATATATCATTTCGACTTTATCTCGCACGTCTGATATCGAAAACGCTTTCCGAATGCGGTTAAACACGCACACTGAAGATAGGTCTTTTATTTTCATTGTCAATGAAATAGAAATTGTTTTAAGATTTATAAATGCTTACAATATTTTAACAAAATAAACAAATAAGTATGTGTCCACGCTCGTACCCCAGAAGGATAGGTAGAGATTACGAATTTCTATTTGGCGAGGTCCTAGCACACTGTTCGCTTCTTCTACGTCCATACGACTACGCTTTCATGGTCGTTAATTACTTACTAATCTTCTTCTTCTCTTCACATACATACTTACACGCTCACACACGCATGAGTTATTCTTATAATAACAAAAATATATACAATGTTTAAATCCCTTTGTAACCTAAATGTTATAAGATTATATTTAAGATTCGCGAGGCGAGGGCCTGGTGATCCATAACACAGAGTTATCCCTAGTTCCGTATAAAGTTGTTACGTCTATGTTAATGTCACTATTGTTATGGGATAAATAAACACTTTTATTTTATGATTTATTATAATCTATAAATCGCTTTTATTTAGTATGTCTCTAATCTGATCGATTAAAATAAAGGTATTGCAATACAGTTAATTAAACAATAACAAGTTAAGATCAAACTTCAAAATTGATAACACACGCTAACGTAGTGAAATTAATATAACATTTAATATACTCTAAATCCTTAGAACCTTTTATTTACAGGTATAACCAGGTATTATAGTACGAAACCATTGTAGCTTAGTGTTAGTATGAAGCAGGGTTTTGGTGTGATGTTTAAAAATTTATAAGTGTTTAAAATGGAATATTTTCAGTTATCGAAATATGTACAAAAAACCGAGGAAATTGGATGGTTGGCAAGTACTTTACTCTATTTACCCAATTTTGCTTAAAATTTTTGTGGGTTTATTTATTTTTTATGACAATGAATCTCCGCCTTAACACATTAATTAAAGTCAAAATCGCATCATTTATAACCATCCGTCCGTCTGTCCGGTGGTTCGGCGATTTTTCATTAATATTGCGATAATTATCGAGAAATAAGAAGTAAAGTGAACCAAACAATAACTCAGTTCATTATTTATGCGTCTCTTTATTTGGCAGGAAACCGTACGTTTTTAATTTATTGGCTTGTCCCCTTGTCGGCTTCGGGTCTTTTCAAAATTTTATCGATATTTTAATAATCTTAACCACCGAGTACATGTTAGAGTCATTACTGTAGCCGGCGGAATTGTAATTTGTACAATACTTTTTAAATTATTGCTTTTTGCAGGTTTTTAGTACAGTATTAATAAACAAGTAAACAAAGTAATTTTTGTTTCTGACAGCACCATGCGATTATTAAAACATTAGCGGACATTTTAGTTTCGGAAATCCCATCATCGTTTCCTACAAAGGACAGGATGGGAATTGTAAGAAGATTGCACGGGGGAGAGGATAAATAGGAGAAGGAAATATCCTTTTTCCCGTCTATCCCCTCCTCTGTCCATTAAATGTATTGCAGATGCCTATGGGTAGCGGTCACTTAACATCAGGTGAGCCGCTTGCTCGTTTGCCACCTTCTTCCATTAAAAAATTATCCACTATGCGTTCCTAAACTATTGATCAGATTGTGATGAAACTTTGGGCGGCGTGTTCTGAGTACAAAGGTTTGTGTCTCAAATTTTTTTTTATTGAATATTATTATTTTGAATATTGATATTTATTGAATATTACTGGGTTCTACCTCACAAACCTCCCCAGTAATGGTATACTTATTTGGAATAGCAACGGATAAAGCCGTGATGAAAACAAATAGTTAGTTGAAAAAAGAGGGAGGTGTCTTATGGACACCCGATTAGAACGATCAGATAGGTACTTTCGCTGTATCCCCCTGTACTTTACTGTACTTACTTTAATTTACCTGTATTATCTTTAATTTCTAATAAAAATATAATTTCTGATGAAATTATATTTTTATTTAAAATAACGAAAAAATCATATAAAAATTAAATTAAACTTAATATTTATAAGTATGCTAAAAGTATAAGAGAACATATTGGCATTCCCTTTGCCTCGTCATTATTGTTTATTGTTGCACTTTTTTCGGTCTAGCCCTCAGCCCACAAAGAAATGATAATATGCGATAAAGAACTCCTTTCTAATAAATATTCGCTGACTGGTTGTTTGTAATTTGTGTGTATGGCCTTGTGGAAGGCACGAGTGAACATCTGCGAAACAATATTATAAAGAAAAGAAGCGCAAGCTGCTAAAATATCACTCATCAACCCTATCACAGTATAAATGGAGAATTATCGTCTTTAGGCGGACGGCGCATAGTTCGTTTTTCCCGACTCGCGGTACTAAATGACAAATAATAAGGCAACGAGACAGCTAACAATGTACGAATGCCCGATTTCTCCACTCGCCCGTCTCACAGGCTTCCGAGGAATGCACTCAAAGGCTCTACATGAGAGGGCGCAGTAAAAACTAATCGCTTCTTGCCCAAAATGAAAAACTCCCAGAAAAATCTTACCGACCGTTACATCACGTCATAATTCTACTGACTTTTGCCGAGCGCTAAAGTTTTAGAGGTAGCATTTTATTTCTGCAAAAAGTATTTTTTATACTTCTTATGTACTTTATAAAAAACAGGCGATCCGATCTAAAATAATATGGTCGTAGTTATATGACTTTTATACATTACTATAAACTTTTATTTATATTGATATTTTTTATAGAAGCAGGTGACAAACGAGCAAGTAGATCACCTGATATTAAATGCCTGCCACCCATAAGCATCTTTAACAATCTCATGAGTTGCAAATGCGTTGCTTTTCGTGGACAGAAGAGGGAATATACAGGAAAGTATTTCCTTTTCCTATCCACATTCTCGTCCGTCAAATCCTCGTCCGCTATAGAGGAGGACTATATTTGGTCCTCCGGCACTTCACTCATCCAACGATACGAAGGATACTTCTACTTCAAGCTTGTCTTCTGTGCGGTCGTGGTATTTCACCGGTCGGGCCGGCCCATTCGTACAACAGATGTTGTTGTTGCGGCCTCTACCATTGTTAAATAGTGTAAATATTCTGTTACCTAAAGCTTTGCCATTGATTCAAAACAATAATTCTTATGTTTTTTTCTTGATGACTGGGTTTTTTAAGACCACCCATATCTTATAATATATTTTTTCATTTGAATTCCACTTTTATGGAAAAGACTAGAAGTTTCGAAAGTAAAACCACAAAATCATAATAATAAATAAATAATAAATCAGCCTTTTCTAGAATGTTCCCCACTGCAGGGGCACAGGCCTCCTCTCCGAGAGAGGGAACAAAATCATACCAGAAAAATATAATTAACCGATATATGATTCATCTCTAATGATAAGTGTCTATTAAAATTACATTTACAATTGAGAAATAACTAACATAATGAAAAAGATACAATTTGCTATTTACAACGTTATGTATTATTTATTTGATAAGAAAACTAGCTCTTAACAACAGTATACGGTATCAATTATACTAATAAGGAAAAACAAGGAATTCTTGTCTGCTTTAGTCTTACAATTCCTCTTCGATTTCCACAATAAGATTCAATCACTGGAACTATGTGCATAGAGAGGTTGGAATCCACACTGTGGAGCTTTTTCAAGGATGCCATTCAAAGCAACTTTTTCTCGTATATAAATAAAAACTGGATTCCTTTACATCGTAGCTATTCGATTAACTATTTAGTATTAAAAAAATCTTACAACTTGTTAAATTAAAGTGTTAAATTATCGCATTAAAGGTCATGGACGTGCCCTGGCGGCACTTAACATCAGGTTAGCTACTTCATTTCACTACATATAACATAAACATATAATACATCTACATAAACTTCAAATAAATACCAAATACACCAGGAGCAATGCAAAACAGATCTCCACTGAGATATATTTATAAAATTAAAATATAAAAACTTGTTTAAAGCCCTTTAGTGTAATGGTTTTGGGCGTGGACTACGAAACGACATAGCTTCGATCCACTATAAGGATAGCCGATTTCATCAGTCATGAAACATGTTTTTGCATAAACTTAGTAAAAAGAAGGTTAGTAAAAGTTTTTTTTATGATAGAAGGTGGCAAACGAGCAAGCGGTTCACTTGATATGAAACTAATACGTTGCAAATGGTTTGCCTGCCTTAAATATGCGGAGGAAGGGATAAACAAATAAACTAATATTTACTTTCCCTATCCATCCCCTCCCCCTGTTTACAAAATTGGCTAATACTTTGATGATAAAAGGTGGGGTTTATGATAAAACGGTTCCCTGTGCTTAAATTTATTTTAATTTTTAAAAAAATTGTAGGCTTTAACGGCTAAAATATTTCATCGAATTAGCCAGACAGCTGTTTACCTTACTTCCAGTTGCTCAATACTAACAGACAACAAAGCAAACTGATTCATAACTCGACCAGGTAAATGGCCACTTTCTACGCTCGGTTGCGAAAGTACTATTGTTACAGGGTTGTTCTCATGAACATTGTGAAACAGCTGTTTAGGACAACAAACGTAAATGTATTTTAGGTTTTGATAGCCAAATCCAGAGTTGGAATTGTAATCGAAGAAAATTCTTATGTTATCACATTTTTTTCAAAAGTTTGGGTGTTGTTGATTATATCTGTTGAAAATATTTTCGTTTTATAAATTGACGATTTAAATTGTAGAAAAATACCACGCCCTTAAATTTGAATCTCCCGACCATTTAACCGACCGACCGGAAAATTATTTAGAATAGCACCGTTGTTAATTATAAATATTATAGGTATATATTTTAATTTTAAAATGAATCCCTCAAAACATTATTTTATTCAATCGTAGGATCACTCTACAGTTCCCAACTCAAGAAAACTTCCAAATACCGCGGAAGAGCTAAAGAAAAGACGCGACCGTCTCTCGAAAAAAAATGAAATACCTACAAGAGGAACAAAATGGAGCTAATTACTTACAATTGCAGTCAACCCGTTCCGTACCATCTGTTTCTCTTTTAGTCTGTCAAAAAACAAACTGCTCAGCAAAACTGACCTGTGTTTCCAGTGTATAAGGTACCAACTACCGCTTCAAATATGTTTACGTTACGTTTGCGGTCACATATTACAGTTCTCGACTCCGCCCAAGAATTGTTTTTTGTTACCAAAATTACTCGATTTTGGGTGTGGTTTTTGGCAGTACCCACCCACATAATCGTGGGATGGAAAATTTCGGAATTACCCCCAGAAATTACGGACATATTACAGAGATGCGTAATGTTCTTTTAATAACCACAAGAGATACAATTTAATGCCATGTTAATGTTTTTTTTTTCTCTGAACAATCACGCCGTGCGTATTCAACGGGTTTACTTGAAAATATTGTAATTTGAATTCTTCGTTCCGTTTTTGTATAGGTACACAGATATATGTATAATCAAATTATATTTTATAACTCTACTTAAATGGCCGATATTTTAACTATCCCTACAACTTAATGGGTTCTGTTACTTTATTATAAAATTAAACATTTTAAAGGGACAAACTTCACTCGATAAGCCATGAACGCTACACATAAACATTTCTGAGAACCGTAAGAATAAGCGGAAGCGTAGTAGAAGATGAGAAGATGGTATGAAAGGGTGAGAAGATGCCGCAGTTCACTGAGCAGCGAAGAGCAGGATAATCGTAGCATAAATAGCACTAGCAGGGCCGTCTTAGTTCATACCGGGCTCTAGAATACATTAGAATTTATAGGCCCTGTTGGGAATTTTTTACCGCTCAATGTTGCCTGACAGTCGAAAAATACTTACTCATTTCTTCTCTAAATATTTTTGTTGAATTATTTCATGTTTAAAATGGAAACAAATACAATATATTTATGACTATATCAGCCTTTCGGAGCCCCAGTGATAATGCGGGATCCGGACCCCGTGTAACCTCGGCCCTTATGGTAAAGCCGGTAATGAGAACCTGAGGACCGAAATTCGCTCTGCGTTGTCTCCTGTCATCGTCAGATCGTGTTTTGTAGCAAGATATTTAGAAATACAGTAATGAAATTTTATATAGTTCGTAAATCGATTTACTTCTTTACTGATTGCAATGCCTAAGAGATGGCGCTCTAAAATTTATTTTTATTTGTTTTATGAGAAGACGCCTATATACAAAAAATTTAGAAATCAAAACCGTATAAATACAACATTTCATACAAATCGTTAGAACCGTTTCCGAGATAGCCGAAATATACAAGAATTGTCGCTTTATAAGATACTAGCGGCCCTCCCCGGCCTCGCACGGGTATTTAACAAAAAAAAAAAAAATAGTAGTTATAGTGACAACTGTAATAAGTTGACGTATATGGTATTGCGGAGTTTTTTGTAGATATTGATGTCCTCTATAAAATTGTAGTACGTCGCTTTGCGCTATTGTCGTAGCGTACGCGATATAACGGTTTTTTGGTATTTTTTGGTGGTGTTACATTATCGAATTTTCATATAGATTCCTAATTTTTTTGAAAATATTCTATCGCCTATGTTCATCAGGGACAATGTAGAATTCTAATGGCTTTCACAATTTTTTAAATAGGTCCACTAGTAGAACCTATTCAATGCAAATAACCAGTCAATATCACAGTCCATCACTCACGATGCGATATCAAAAATATTAACCTGCATACCAAGTCAGTAGAAATACTTCATCACAGCATTGGAATCAACATCGGATGATAAAGAGACACTTACCAATTTAACTAACAGACTTTTGTCAGTAGAAAACATTAAATTAATATTTGGTTTTATTATTATAACCAATCTGTGCAATTATTATATAATTAAATCCCTATCTTATTTACAATAATAATAAAAACCATATTATTTTGTTGCTCCAATAACGAAGCGTTGATATTATTTAAAACTATTTTAATAAACATTGTACATTGTAAAATTTGATATGTAAGTCTACATATTGAATTCTGATTGAAACTCGTTTATACGCCGGTATTTATCACTAACCAGAACTGTAGAATCATTGAATCAGGTTCGCCACAGTAGCAGTACGAAGCAGGCCTTGTCAAATCAATTTGTCTTCGCCACATATGGAATTTTAAATCATATATATCATATACAGAACTTCTGTTTATTAATGTCATCGTAATCGCTGCCAGACGTGTCGATTATTTAAAACAAGTTTTAGTTTTTTATGAATAAGGCTACGAACTAGTAATCTAGAACTTGCACTAGCAAAAACCTGGGTTTCCATACCATCTTACGTTATTATGATATGTCCATGAATGACGCCACAGGTATGTCGAGTTAAGTTTCAAAAATATGTAAAAGTAATGTAAAATATGACATAATTGTCAAATTTTCTAACTTTAACTGGGATTGAAAATTACTCCCCTTTACTTTCACAACTTACAAGATGAAGTATTGAACATTATAGTTACCACAGTTCATAAAGTCACGAAAAATTATATGGAAGAAGTGTGACGAGCGGGATGCAAATATTTCATACATGTATAATGAAATATTTGCGTCCCGCCCCAGCTTAGCGCGAGTAGATAACATAATATAAGTTTATACGAAACGTTTTACGTCAACGTAGGTTTTACAATCAAATCTTTTCTTTAAATAATAGGCTTAGATTTATAAGCATTTCTTTACCCAAATTTCTTGCGGAATGTAAGCATTTTTAATTCTAACATCTTTCATTGTTTTAAATTTCTGCAAACATCAATCAGATTATGCTATGTTTATTTATGAAAATGTTTCATATCACATTTATCAAATGAGCCAATTGATTACTAGTGACAGTAAAGCTAACAGTAATGGCGCCAATGAAACATAATAAGAACACCGCGTTTACAATTACACAATCGCAAGCCGCTACTCACTCGTAACAAGAAACTGGAATAATCCTTTACGGGCAATAGAACAACCATAATTTGTAATGTCTCGTGCAACATTTTGTAACCCGACAAGATATAATATTTAAAAATTAAATTTTAAAGACATTGTTTTAAGAAAGATTTATTAGGTTGGTGTATAATTATTAGGCGTTTCTAGTAAATAAAGAATATAGCGCGTATTATATTTTAATGTAAAGTTACAATTTATACTACAATATTATGATTGTTTATTTTTCATTCTTATATTTATAAAGCACTAGCTGTAGCCGCGCCTTTGCACGCATTCGTTCCTTATTTTCCTCGCATAATTTTTTTGTATATTGTAACTTGGACTTATAGGTAAATGTCAAAAAGCCAATAAACCAATAACTGCACTAATTAAAACGGCTTTACTCACGCGTGGTTCGGTGTATGTACCGACTAGTTACGAGTCCTTCGGGGGCTCTTCCTTAGGGTGAGTGGGGCTGGCATAAGTTCGCGGTCGCGGCGCGCCTCGCACTATAACCCAATACTGTAAACCAATAACTGGTTACCATGATAATTTATGTCATGAAAAAAAAAAAAACAAAATGTCAAAAAATGTTAATGTCGTGTCGCACATTACTATGACATGGCGTATTAGGTTAGTTTCCTACCTCTTGGGAAGTGTATTTATCGGTATAAAAGGTACCTCATGTTCTTTTCTGTAGCCCTGATAATATGTGTGCAATTTGCGCGTGAACGCGTTACAAAGAAACCAGGTCACATTCGCATTTGTGATATTAGTGAGGATTGTTCATTTGAAACTGTTATAGTTGAATTTTTATGTTTCCTTTTTCATAGTGTTTCATTTTAAAGCGCATGATAATTGTGCTCCATCCTGATAGTAGATATCCATTTATAAATAAAAAATGTATAACGAGACAATTTGCTACTGTACTGTACTAGTAAATATTTTAGTAGTTTTATTCGTCTTGGTGAGAGTGTAGTGGCTATGAGAACATTATCAGAACGAAGATTGAAGATTGCGATACGAGAAAATTTTAATTCTACATTTTTGTTTTTTCACGCAACACTACATTTTATCTTAAAAGGTGCCTGCTAAAAATAAATAGCAATTAATTACATTGGATTAAGAAACGTTAGTTTATGGTTGTATCAATATCGGTACATATTAAAACATCGCGAGCGTTCGATTGGAATATCAATGAGGTTACAAAAAGCGCGTAACTTGTTGCGATGTGCGATCGTAATTTATTATCGCGATTCTGTATTACCATAAATAACGCGTGGAGTAAAACAAATCGTGCTCACGTCGAGTCGCAGTTGTGGCCCGTCACACGGGGATGTGTCTATTAGACTTAAGCGGCTTAACAGCTCGATTCCTTAAGCAAATAAAACTATTAAATAGTTTATGCGGCGTATGTTATGAACTTAGCGCATTCAATTCCGGTCGGCACACCGTGTATAGGATTTCACGGTCTTTAACAAACATACTTGGGTGGCAAACTTCATAAGCGACCACACTTGATGCATGCTAAGACGTAGCGAGTGTTGTTTTATGGAAGGAACATAGACTGAGTATTGTTTTTTTTTTAATGCGACCATTTATAAAGTGCCATCAACGCGATTACCTTATTTGGTTATTGATGTAGAATTATATTAACTAGAACTGACAATCGTAGGTATAAGCTATTAAAATAAGTCAAATTACCACACTAATTTAATTAGTCAACAAGTATAGATGTACAATACTTTTGTAACTGTAATTGAAACTATCTTTTACTTGAAAATCCAATAAAAACAAATTTTTAGGACAATTACGTAGTAATTCGAAACTTGTAATTAACTTTAAAACTGTGTCTCATCTTCTCGGTTACTAATAGTTTAACAGTTAGTAAACTATGAAGAAGTTAAAAGTTAATGGGAAATGTAAGCGATCACTATAGTAACACAGTAGTTCGATACTATACACCATGACACAGCTATTGTGGCTTAACTGTACTGCATCACATCGCCTAGCATTGCCGCGTGTCTCACTCACCTGACAAAAGGTAACAAGAGTTGCACCCGCCGTCCAATTTAATTTAACCGACGATTGTCCTAGATAGTGATAGAGCTCTATGCAACCCTATTTAATAGAATCGGTAGTTGGAAAATGAGGGCGACGAAGTATCTTTCGATTTAAAAAAAAATCTAAACAAATTTGCATACTTGCAACTTGCATTCTTTAGACCTTGAGGTGTTGAATTTAAAAAAAAACCTTTCTTAGTGCCCGCCTGTTTAATATCAGAAATATATGTGCTAAAATTCAAGTCTCTAGACCGAGTAGTTTGGGCTGTTCCTTGACAAGTCAGTAAGTTTCTTCTTTTATATGTATATATAAGAAGATAGTTAAGAATGTATGTATGTAGTACTCGGATAAAAACGCTTCAGGGCATAACTTAACCTGTGCCATTCTTTATCTCTTAATAAATTAGTCGTAAGTGGTCATATGACGTCTTAAGTACAGCCACGTTGTTTTTGGTCCGGATACAAAGCGATGCGTACCTACACCGCGTCGTCTTTCTGTCGGTCCATTTGTTTGTATTAACAGATTCAACCGCTCACGTGTAGGTATCGAGAAGGGATAAGGGTATGTACCTAGAAGTCGTAGCGGCCAGTTTTATTTTTGCAATTTTATTTTATGTCTAGCCGCATAGATCTTATAAATAATTAATTTAATGTGACCATAGCTAAGTGGACAGACGTGAACTGAAGGAATGTGAATCCTTGATTGAGGAGTCTCATCTACCCTACCATGTTAGTAGATAGATAAATACATAGATAAACACTTTATTGCTCACATTAAAGTAGATACAGTCAATTTACTTGAACTAAACTTATATAACATTAATGTCGGCAAGGGCGGCCTTATCTCTATAAGCGATCTCTTCCAGGCAAAGGCAATCAACTTTGATTCTCGTATGTCACGTAGTAGATCATTCCACAAGTACGTAGCCTTCACAGCGAAAGAACCCCTAAAGTAACCAGACATGGTATATGGCACGTGAAGTAGGCATATTACCATACCCAGAGCGTAGTATATCCGGCTTTGATCAGCGATTATGAAAACACTACTTCAAATGAGGAGCGAGGGTCAAATAGGACATAATACAGGACCACAAGAACATGCTCGTCCCGAAAAGTAATATAAATTCAGTGTATTTATTTTAAATTAAAATGGCGATATCACATGTCGCAACAATTCAATAACTCTTATTGACACGCCTAATCGTCTATTACCACTGCTGACCACTATTAATACTGTATAATATAAAGGTGCGTACGGATTGCACGTTCCAGTGTACGCGTAGCCTGGAACGCGCTGTGTTAAAGCTTCTCCAGCACGGCGCCGTCCTATGATGGCGAGCGCCCGACTGAGAACGGGCATTTCGTGTGCAAAAACGTGCAGTTAGGGCAATCGCTAGGGTACCGCAGACAACCTCAGCTACATGTTATTAATTTCGCAAACAAATTTAAAATTACCGTCGTTAGTTATTTTTCAGGTGGCGCTATTCACGCGGCAAATGCTTTCTGGTTTTAAAACGCGAAAATTAACCGGCAGCAGTGGAATAGTGACTCGCGGCGGGG
>JWHW01053581.1:58305-76320 GCA_000931545.1 Papilio glaucus | reverse complement strand
GCGTCGCACAGACTGGCGAGAAGCGTGAAAACCACCGTCTACAACCGGACCACGTCGCACCTTCTACCTGCCATAGGGCAAAATCTTGCAAAATAAAACTGAATTCATGGCTTATCCAAAACACTTTTTATTCAGTTGAAGAATTTTTAAATTACGAGAATTAAGTTAAGTAATATGACGTAAGTATATTACACTTTTGTTTTGTGTTCGATTGGTTTTTCATATTTTATTGACATAAAATGTTCGATTTTGACCTGTTATTGTGTAGGTAATTACCAATAGGTCTGTACTTCTGTGTGAAGCGGAAAGGGTTTGTTTGTTTTTCAACATTATATATAACCAATTAAACATGACGCAAAGAACCTTAGGGCCGAGCAGAGATAAAAGAAAGCTAAAGATGTAATGAAAGCTAAAATGTGGGTAAAAAAGGCGACAACCTAGTCAAGGGTGCGGGAGTCGCCTGGGTGACGGGGGTACCGAACTTTGTGGTGATTTACGCCCAGCAGTGAATATTTGCTAATTGTAATGATGACTGCAACGGATATTGTCTGCTATTTGTTATGGACGGTAGAGGCTGTGAGAAAACTCCTTCGATATAAATTTAAGACCTTACTTCTTGTTGAGAATTCTTAATTGCTGATTCACTCATATATTTATTTTCATTCATGAACGCAAAGGAAAATAAATATAACTACCGAAAATAAACAATGTTATAACAACGAAAAACACCTAGCCGTCGTGGCGTAACTTGTTCTTTCTCGGGTTTCTTCAAAAGTTTATGAGCCGCCGCGGACATTTTTAATATTCTCAGTAAAATAAACATAACTAAGTCTAATGTATGAATTCCGATATGGATATTAAATTGAAATATTATTTATATAGTGATATCGTTTAAAAGTATTATTGTATGAGCTAGCCATGGCATTAAAAAGTCCACTATAAAAAAATCTGTGGAATAAGTATTTTTGTATGAATTCGCGGATAAAATAAATAAATAAATAAAATACACTGCAGAGGGGTCGGCAGATCATGGATTCCACTCCTCTAACCCAGAGGGGTAGGCAGATCTTGGAATTCCATTTGGCGCGATTCTGGCACACCTCTCTCGCTTCTTCTACATTCAACCACCTACGCAAACATGCATCTACGCATACATGCTCCTTATATCGTTATACCCTTTCTAGTAAGCTACTAATCTGATCGATACAAGTTCTCCTAGGGGGTCCCCTACCAACAATACCACTCACTTTTGCACAATTTGTTTCATTATTCTCTCTTCATTCATCCTTTTAACACCCCGAACCACCGAAGCATAACTTACTCAATTCTAGACACAACATCTAGTATTGAGCCACACTTTCCCTTATAATGCTATTCTTAATCCTATAATATAAAGTCACTCCTAAAATACTTCTTAAGCATCGCATTTTAACGGCATTAACTCTTCTAGCATTGTTTTCCCGTCAAACCCGGCTCTCGCTTCCATACCTTAAAGTGAGGAATAGTACAACATTGTGTATTGCCAGGCGAGCCTTCATAGACGCATTCTAACTCCTCACTACTGTATCTGTAGCCCATTCATTTTATTTCCCGCATTCACTCGTCGTTCCAAATCTTTAACTATCTGTGTCTACTGCCGTAACTAAACGTACATTAATTATTACTACTTACTAATCATGGAATTATTAAATGCTAACATTAACTAATTAAATGGCCCTGGTAGTAACGATAATGAGATGGTATTTTCCTTAGTTAGTGTATCACCGTCATCAGGTCGTTGTGCATTCTAAAACGGTTTTAATTTTTATTCGCATTTGGATACCTTAGGACGATTGTAAATTCTTTTTATACAATTGAGAAGACTCAAGATCTTATGCATTTTTAAATAAAACGCCTTTAAATATATTTTCAATTTATCTTTATTGAATGCACTTCAAAAACATTGCTTAAATATGTGGGTAGGCGTTGTATCAACGTCACAATGTTCCACTGTTTGTGTCTTTATCTTTCAGTTAAAACAATTCTGTTCTTTTGAAGTTTTATTTTTATACATATCTTTGAGGAGGGTTAGTATCATCAGTATAAGCGGCCGGCCGTAAAAACTTTAGCCATAGTCATATAGACTACGGTCAAACTTTGCGGACCCTACATAACGTGGGAATAGGACAGGAAGATGATGATGAAGTCTTATTTTTTATTTCCATTATACTTTACATTTACCGCATTATTATGAAATATTAATATCTGTATATTAATGTTCCATAATCCCTAGGTATTGGTATTGTCGTCGAATTTGTATCTACAAAAGTCTGAATCTCGAAACCAATCAACTGTACCTTGTCAGTACAACCGTATTGTTGGGTGGTCCCGATCCAAATGTGGACACTCAACCTGTAATGACAGACCGGACTGATAACTTTTTCGGAAGTTACATTGTTGTATGTGCACGATCAAGTATCATTTGATTGAACGTGTAACGGAGACTGAAACAACTTGGATAAAAACTAATTTCATATGTTTAAGTTAAACGACTTACGTCGACCAAATTAGTGACTAACTAAAGATTTAAGAGTACCCATAACGCATATTTTTTAAGTTAAACTTAGTTTAGAAATTATCCTCTTATCTTCTAGTTAGTTAGTTAGTAGGGGACTATTTTCCGTAATGCCACGACTGGCGCGTCTTTTTCGTATGAGTGGGATATGAACACCCCAACCAACCCAGCTCCTCAAAGAACCCCAGCAACCCCTTGATGTTCCTGGCGATCTCCGAAAGCGATCCCGGTGAGCTGAGATATTTAACTTATCTTCTTAACTACATATATACAAAAGGCGGTGTGTGTGTACGTTCCCTTATACACTCCGAAATAGCGGGACCGATGTCGATAAAAATTTCAGGAAATGTTCAGATTGGCCTAGCCTAGCGGGTAATCCTGTGAAAAATCCTGTGGTAGTATTCGGATCAACATAATTAGTGCCAACCGTGCGAAACCGGGATGAGTCAGGAGTTAATAATAAAACTACAATTTGGTTGTTATCGTTTATTTCTTAATCTAAATCAACATTAGACAGGTCTTCGGTTATTTTTCGAACCTCATCTTCAGTTCTTTTCTGATCTCCTAGCTTTTGTGCTTCTTCTTTCTTCTGTCCGTACAGCTTTTTAAGATTGTCCAAGACGTATGCAGGCATATGGCCGGGCCGCGGTTGATGTATCTCATATTCCCCTTTGTCGTTCTTAACCAATTCGACTACGGAGTCTTCGAGGTTCATTACTTCCCCTGGTCTGCTCGTTTCTGGTCTTTTGTGAACAGTTTTTGGAGGACTCTTCATCTTCTGGGCCCAGTTTTGTAGATATTTTCCGGCATCAGTTTGTAGAAACTGAAACCAAATGTTAGATTACGTTGGTATTTTATTATTGTATTGTTCTCTTCAACTATTTAAGATATTTAAGAAGTAAGAACTACTTTCTTCCGGGTATAGATTATTTTTACCGCTATAATTTTATGAAATATAATTTAACACACAAAAAACGGTACAAATAATCAAATAGAATATTTATTTTAAAAGTAATATTATAAATAAGAACAATAGTAAAATTAGAACATACTTTCTGGATTTATATTATGACTGACAAGAGCAACTCTGTGGTCGAATTTTCATTTCAATTCACAACCTCTATCGAAAACATATAGAAAACATAAGACGACTAATAACTAATAGTTAACTAATATCCAACTAATAACTAAAATACGGTCTAAGCGTAACCTTGATTTACATAAACGTACCTTTTCTCTGTTTTTGTTTATTTTTGGCGGTGGCAAGGATGGCGCCTGTCGTTTGTTGTTCGTCGCGAAGGGTTGTCCAGCTGAAAAACGTTAAATATTAAAGTTAAAGGACACATACAATATTTTTCGACTTTCTACTATCTACAATGAACTATTTATTGTAGTAAAAGAAAACAACGACGTAAGAATTTCTCTAGAACTCGCAAAAACAGTTCAACTAATTTATTAAACAGTTACTTAGTCATTTCAGTTTCATCGATTTCAGTAATGTAATGAGTAACTTCAGTAATATAATATGTAGTCATGAGAAGAAGCCGATTTGGTCAGCGTGAATTCTGACATTGCACATTAATAATAAAAATATAGCTCATGTTACTTCTGCATAAAATAACGAATGGTTAACAGTGGTAGAGTCCGCCACAACATCTGTTGCAAGAATGGCCCAGCTGAACATAGCACGACCTCACAGGAGACAGGCGTGAAGTCGAAGTATTCTGAATTTGAAGCGACGGGTGAGGTGCCGGAGGCCAAATTAAACTCCTCTTTCTCTTCCCTTTCACTTTTATAAGGATGGAATGAGAAGGGGAGGAAGATTTAACATTGAAAGGCATACATAAAAAAAAGAAATATAATCCTTTCTGTTTGTGTTCCCTCTGCTATAAAAGATAGGCAACGCATCTACAGCTCATTTGCTTGTTGTAGATGCCTATGGGGTGGTGATCGCTTAAAGTCGGATGGACCGCTTGCTCGTTTGTCACCTCATATTATAAAAAAGGTATCTCATCAAGTATAATGGTTATCATCATCGTTTCAGTCACTTTTACTTTTTATAAAACAGTGCGATTTAAAATTATTAGTGCATTCAGTAAGTTAATAGGTTTGATTAAATTAAAATTGCAACGCAATAGCAATACAAAAAAATAAACAAATTACTGAGGTTCATGGTGTTAGTCTGCGGTCCCAACTCGAACATCACCTGGAAGTCCGCATGGTTGCCAAACGCGAACCCAAAGCCAACCCTCGAGTCTGTGCCTGAAAACACAATAAACAAGATAACAGAATTTTCAATAGGAGAGACATGATACATGATAAAAGTTAATGCAGTAGAAGATATCGACTACGAAGCAAGTATTTTCATCGATTTATTTTGTGCATACCTTTTTTGATTGGAGGAATATTTGAATACGCAACGGACAGCAACGATGGCAGCTCCTCAGGTATGATGACAGAGCATTGGCCTGGAAATAAACAAAAAAGTATTAAGAATATTAAGATGTAGTTGACTTTGAATAAACTATGCATATACAAGTTTATTACAGTATACCTTGGCGGAACTGTATTAGGAAGCTACTAAAGATCTCAGAAATTAAGTAGTAAAAACCATTTGTAGGTATTACTAGAAAATTATAATAAATTTACCTATTATTTACTTAGTTGCAAAAATAGGCACCGTGAATATATCCTTCCACATAGTTAAATCCTAGTCAAAATCAAATCCTTTTCATAATTGATCTATTTTACTATAAAACGTAAACGTAGGGTTCTTACATTTTTTTTACTCGTAACGTTCTGTTATTATAGCCATTAAGTGGTTATACTATGAAATAATTCATACAGTAGACCCAAGCATAAGCCTGAATAAACCAGGCGTACATTTTTTCATAATACCAATAGCCACATCAACATATCGGCAGACAATGCCTATTGTAAGCTTCAATAACGTAACTGTGCGAATGAATTGTAATGAGTATTTCGTACCTGAGTCATTTTAAAGTTATTTCGTCAATACTCACTCACGGTTAAGAACTAACTAATACAAAACTTTGAAGTTCTTTTTCTTTCTGATTTCTAGAAATAAATTCTTTCATAATATTGTTAGAGTATAAATACATTCAAGAAACTATTCCGACTGACATGCCTTCGGAAGATGTCATTTTATATAATGTGTAGTTTCATATATGCCTATATACTTTTATTAAATGACGGAAATATATATTTGAAGTAAGTCAATAGTCAATAACTTAGCTTATTTATATTTTATAATCATGTTCCTCGAAGACTAGAGGTAAATAAATTTGTACAAACTAATGGAGAAAGTTTAAACGTGTAATATTCTATTACAATCCGGCGATTATGGTAATGAGTGTAAAAGTGAAATTTACACATTGTTATGTCATGTTCTACGGTAGGAGTATATGTATTAAACTCGTATAATTTGTAAGTTATATATTATATTATAATACAGTAGTTATAATATTATAATTATATGATATTGTTACTATTGTTACTTGTATTTTAACTAGCATAAAACGATCATTACATCTTTTTTAGCTTGTTTACGTACAAAAGTTATAATTGTACAATTAACATCATTACATCTTTTCCTATTAACTGGTTCTGTATAAATAATAAAAACTCACCGCTATATTACCTGAAGCTCTCATCAACCATATCAAATAATCATAATATTACTCGCTTGCATTACATTGCATCAATCTCAATAATCTCTGCCTACCCCTGTATGACGTATCCTAGAGGGGTAGTCAGAGAATACGGATTTACATTTGTCACGATCATGGCATACCTCTCTCGCTCCTTCCACATTCATACATCTGCGTTTAAGGTAGATTTACTCATAATACCGCCTCTCTTTATTTCACCAAGCTGGTCGTGTGACTTCGCAAAGGGCGACACCTACAGCTGTTGCATGATAAATTTGTGCTGCCCATCTGGCTTCATTCATCCTTTATACATATCCGAATGACCCAATCATCTATCTCAATTTTAGTCACAATGTTTAAGGCACACTTATCAGAATGAAACAAACTTCGTATGTGATTCACACTTCTGCGAACCATACCGCATCAAAAGTGTCTGGGTGGCGGCCTATTCAAACAATCAATATGTGAGGCAAGTCACGGAGGCGCCATCTAGAGGTGCCAAAACGCCCGTACGACAATACAAGTTATGCACGATGTCACATTTTTATTATACGTGACACTCATTTTCATAATAAATAAGAAAAGTATATTTTATTCATACCTTCCAGAGCTTTAGACCTTGATCGCGAATTAATTTTTGAATGCAATAAAGCGAAAACCACGTACTACAACCATCACCAATAAAAAACAAATTAACTCATTACTTCCTAAACATCCTGGTGAATATATCATTATAATTACGTGTTGCAATGTCTCTTCTAGACCGTTACAATAACTTGCCAACGGAGACAATAACGTTCTTGTTTTAATAAGAAACCTAAGAAGTACAATTATTTCCGCCAATTCTTCAAAACTTCTTCAGCCGCGTTAGACGATATTTGGTAGGAGAAAATCATAGGTTCGCGTGAACGTCCTCAACATTCGTCAACAACATTATTTGAATTTAGAACAGTTTCGACGAACTTTATTTCATTTATTTTTCTTGTATTCAATTTAGAATTATATTGTTAGGATACAACGGTTTATTTTGTTAATTGTTTATTTATTTTTGAACTGTTGTCGCGTCTTCCCACCTATTTTGAGTTTTCCCTTCTGTAGGCAGTTCTTATGACTGCTGTGTTTTATTACTAAATCAACGCGACGATCAAGCAGAGCAGGATGTGTGCCTAATGGATAGTTTTATATACGTTTTACCCAATAGCAGTCCTATGCAGTACGGTTCATGGAAAAAGGGGCTACGCGACCATTTGGATGGTTACTAATTGCGTCCCGTTCGTTCCATTTATTGTATCCCCGCCACCACTTAAATTACACACAGTAGAAAGCATTCTTTTGAAAGGGGAAGGTAAGGACAGTCGCATGCTACCTTCAGGCATGCAAAATTGACCACTGGGTTGGGATTTTCTTAATTATAACCGGGATTGCAATTTTTTTTTTTTTACTGACATCGGGACACAAATCGGCAACTAAACGGTAACTCGGAGTTACCGTATCGTTTTAATCGGTCAATTCTTGGTAGCTCCTAAGATTTTTAAGGTGAACAAGTATAATAGCTGATTATTCGTTTTTTTACACAAGTAATGTATTATTGCGTGCTAAAATCTGATTAGTGCGAGAGCGCGACGCGTGTCAAAAGATCGCAACCTTACACGGCACGTGTTGCGTATCAATGTGGGTCAGGGTTCGGTGCATTTACTTCGACATGTTAAAATTCTCTTTACTACAAGTTGTGTAACATTACAAAATTTACAATGTATAAAATATTTTTTTTTATTTTATACATTGTATTGTATATTAAATAAACCCTTTTTTACCTAATGAATGGATGTTAAAAGCGATGAAAAGCTCGTCCTCATTTTATGTGCTTTTTTCTCTTGTCGAAGGACCAATTCCCAGTGTCCCTTTTATTGCACCGTCCTCTCAAATTTTGGTTACGATACGTCGGTTATTTTCTCTTGTTACAAAATTATTCTCTTGGCTTTCTCCCTTCCTTGTTTTAACAATTATCATCAGTTTTCCTAATATTAAAGTAATGGTCACATTATATTATTATTTATTTCTTATAATTACATTATTATAATACCGATATAATAGGAATGTGTGTCTTATAAATTTAACCCCACTTGTATAACATAAAACTTTACTTTAGATAAGTTGTCTGTATTGTATAGCTAATATAACACGTAAAATAGTGAGTAGGCTGGATTATTGTACGGCGGGTGAAACCGTGGGACACAACTATGTTTATATATATGTAGCTAGTTAGCATATTATATTTAACCTAATTTGGCAGTCCGATTTTCGACCTTCGCTATTCAAGATTTGTCGGTATGTAATTCATATTCAAACAACACAATACATACAACATAAACATAAATATATATTTGTTACTTGACTCATTGAAAATATTTTTTTACATGAATACATTTGTCTGACTACAATTATTACTTAGCAATAATTACTTATTTATTTAGAGGTTATCTTTCCACCTTCAATCCAAGTGTCATTTTTTTACCAAATATTTATCGCAATCCAATAGACTAGAGGTCTGAGTGACCTCTTATTATATATTTTATTAATTAACATTTAGTTATTGTTAAGATATTTGTCTTTTTTTGTTTGCAGTACTATTTTAGTTAGGGAGCAATGACTGTCGCGCAAACCTGTTTCGCGCTACGAAATCGAAACTGCCATATTACACAACTTGCGCTTGAGTCGTCGAGAAACTATGTGACAACAAATATGTCTATTTAGAGATTGACTGACCCAGGTGAATTGTCACCACGGTAGTTTAAATCTTAAAGGCGAAAACTAATTAGTTTCAAAAATACGCGTACACCATCATACAAAAAAGCAAAACTTATTGAAACAGTTGAATAACGAAGATTTAGTGTAAGAGACACAGAGAGAAAAAGAGGGGGAAGAGAGGAAGATTACAAAAAACAACAATGCAATGCTTAGTTTAAATACCTATTCTATTAAATCAACATGATTGGCCGACGCTACCGAATAAGTTCCATTTTACATTTTTCTGATCTATCGTGGGTACCTCAGTATGACATATATTGACACATATTCGTACTGCACGACAAAGGAAAATTGATTGAAACAATATCACATAAGTATTTTTTCATAAGTGGGATGCATACAACGACGATGTATTTAGTGGGTACGGGGATACTCGACTTTGTTTATAAATATAAGCAAAATAAGATTAAAATCGTCATTACCATTAACGCTCACTTACATAATGCGACCGAGATTTTAAATGCACAAGGCTGATAATTACGATTTAACCGACTGAGTCCGACCTCGTTACCGACAACCGACCAAGCTTTACAAACTTTTTTTATAAGAGATGGTGGAAGGAAGGATAAACGAGCAAGCGATTCAACTGATATTTAAATGACCGCTGCTCATGCTAATGAGTAACAGATGCGTTACCTACTTTTAATAGAGGATGTAAGCGGAGAAAAAAGAATATTTCCTTTTCCTATCCATCCCTTTCCCCGTTAAATCCTCTTCGACCTCCCATTCTTTTCTTATTAGAAAAGAATGGGGGGAAGGGATAAAAGACTAGAATTAGGCCTCCGGCACCTTACTCATCAGGCGAAACACAGAAATCTTTTACTTGTGGTATTTCACCGGCCGTGCCACTCCATTAGTGCAACAGATGTCGTTGTTGCGGGCTCTATAATATTCTATGTAACTTTGAGTTTGAGCGTGTTAAATGAAGCGTGAGTTAAATTGTCTCGTCTTTGGTTATCGAAGCACACTCCTCACTGAATACAAAACCTAAAGAACATAAAACGCCAATTGACCTATGGCATTAGTCAAATTAACCTAATATTAGTTACAAAACAATTCCTTACTATTAGGCTATTGAAGGTCGATGACTTATGAATATTACTTTTACATTTTACATTACTTCAATACGTCGACATAAACAAAGTAACCGGCCACAAAAACACTGTGAAGGACTCACATCGATTATTATAATCAGATGTAGGTAATTTGTAATTGGCTCGCCGTTCACTTCGTATAAAAAAACGTTATTAATATTTTATAGGAATAAAACAATTTGACATTATAATATAGCATGCAAATTCTTAGAATATATCTAACGACAGCGATAACTATACATCGTAAGATGGTCTTAATTTTTTATGTTATATTACGAAAAATAAAATTAATGCATGCAATGATGGGACGGGGAACAATACTAGAGATGGATAGGAAAAGTAAATCTCCTTTTCGCCGTTTATGTCCATTTAATAAAACATATAAAAACTAATTGAACTATTATTAAATGAAAAAGGGAAAGATATAATCTAATCCACATAGGCAAATCAATAATAATTCGCATCTTTACACCAACCTTTAAACGAGCAATTCTTGTATATATAATCTGAATCTCAGAAACGGCTCCAAAGATTTAATGTGCAGGGTGTATCGAGGGTGATAAATAGATCTAAGAAAATGTCGATTTACCTGTGATTTCAGGCACGGAATAAAATAAAAAACGGTAATAAAATACCGTCATCGAGGTATTATACTATCGGAATTATAAATATCTATCCTGAAACAACACGACAATATAAAAACAAGGACGAGCAAAGTTCGATCCACACAGCTAGTAGTAATTACATTGGGATATGATAAAATAATTCATATACATTATCAATATAAAAGATACGTTTTGATTTCATAGGACGTGGGTCGTTCGAATGGCCGAAAATTAACTAAATTCTATACTTGAAAGCTAAATGATATCTATAAATATTACCTTATATATTTTGATTTCTAGTTTGAAAATAATAACATTTTATCACTTTATGTAAACAAACAAAAGAACATACTTCTGGGCATCTGCTACTCAATAAGCAAAATATAATAAAATAATGAATTAAAAATAGTTCGAAAGAAATATTTATTTAAATTAATATAAACACAAAATAAAGATAATAAAGAAATTGAAAATTGTTAGAAAGTGTTTCCATATGTACCATAATATTTTATTGATATTTTCAATACGAATAATACTTGACAGTTACAAATACTAATCATAGCTCCGCATATGCTTTCTAAATATTTACTTACCTAAGGAAAACAGGAAAAAAAGATAAACAAATTTCACCACCATTTTTGAAAAACAATATCTTAAGATCACTGTTTCATATAACATGCACAAACATTGTAATAAAATCCACTCAACTAATCCACATAATCAAATTGTCAATGATTAAAATAAAAAAAAGAACTGTCAACGCGACTGATTTTGCCGCCAAACTGAACGTTGAAACATATGACAACCAAAGTAGAAACTTTCACTATTACGACAACGATTTATGTGTTCGTATTAAATTATTAACTTATTACTTAATTTGAAAGTACATTAGGTGTAAATTCCGTCTGCATGAATCACGCAGTTACTGCCTTTGTGAATGCGCAATGTATTTTACTAGTGTTGAAAATTCAAAATCCCCTTGTAACAGTACTCGTATAACAAACAAACTAAAGTAAACCAACTGCTTGTCGCATAAGGCTTAATTTACATTCTACAAAAATCATATACATGACATCCGTGTGTGAGTTGCCATTCACCACGCTCCAAATATTGGTTTGTAGTAAGAACTGTACAACGCCGAGCCAGTCAACTTTCCTCTTTAACGTTAAGCCTATAAGAACTATATTAACATAAAATAATTTTGACTTACTATGTTTTGAGGCGCATTAACCACCACTTTCATATTTTGTGAAACCAAGAGTAGTGGGTGTATTCCAACAAACAAATATAGAAAGCTTATTAAGCGTAAAGCAATGGCAACTTTGGCAACATAACATCCGCATATGCCATTAATGAACAATTCTTTCAATTGATTCTTACAGACAAAAGTCTTTACTAGCTTCGCACGGGTAGTTTCTCCATACAAAATTTATCCATACTTTAGTTTAGAATTTTAGGGGAAGAATTTAGAAAAATCCTTTTTTTAGATCTTGCAAGTCGCTAGGCTCTATATATCTTTAATATACGCCATATATGATTATTATTATTTATTTTATGTCATTTACTTTATTCGTAACCTAAACTATAGAAAAAATTGGATTTCTATAACGCAGCTTTAACTATGTTAAATCTCACAATTCTATTCGCCCCAATATTCTTAAAATGTTCTCTAAAGAAAATACAAATTACAGATAAAGATGAAGGATTACATCAGTTTACCTTTAATATTAAGGTACTACGGTTAACATACGGAGAAAAAGTATTTCTCCCACCACCACCCATGGCCCCACCGACCCTCAGGTCATACAGGCCGAATCGCGGGAGGGCGCTCGCGGTCTGAGGTCGCGGAGAAAAAGTAGTCTAGTAGAAAATGTCTCGGTACATGCTTTTTAAAATAAACTCTTCAAAGCATACATAAATAAATAAACTCTCACACGATGCATGCGTTCTTGTGTATGGTAAAATAATATTTTACCTTTTACCTAGACTGCTTACTTTCCATCGCGAGTTCGAAACCTAGTATGAATATTTTTAACGTTTAAAAAAAGGCAACAAAACTGTGTTTTGTACTGAAATTAATATGACAATCACTATCTTGATTTGTTTCAATTGGAAAATAAATCCACATTTTTTTAAAATTATGTATTATTTTTCTAAAAAATATCTTAAGCCTTCATAATGTTTTGCTTCAAACTATAGTAAAAAGCGCCTTTAGTTTTTTAATAGCACAAAGTAGCTTATACTATTTCACTAATAATATGGGTTAAAACAACACACCTTATTTCCATTAGTAAACGGATCAGACCAATCAATCAAATTATAGAGAGATATATCCTACTTTACTAATATTTACAGTTTTTAGCACTTCTTCGAGATACATTCATTCATTTCATTTATTAACAGTGGTGCACGAATGGGCTGACTCGACCGGTGAAATCCCACGACCTAACAGCAAACAGGCGTGAAGTAGAAGTACTCTCCGTTTCGTCTAATGAGTGAGGTGCCGGAGGCCTAATTTTAGTCCTCTTCCCCTTCCCACCTTTTCCTCAGGATAGGTTGGGAACGGAAAGAGGATTGGACGTGGAGGGGGTTAACGGGGAAAAGGAAATATCCTTTTCCTTATCTATGCCCTCCTCTGTCCATTAAAGGTAGTAAACGCATCTGCAACACATTTGCTTGTTGCGGATGTCTATGGGTAGCGCTCACTTAACCGCAAGTGATCCGCTTGCTCGTTTGCCACCGAATTCCATAAAAAAAACATTACGTCAAATTCTTCTCAAGGCAAAGGTTTACTCGTCGTCCCTAAGCCTGTACCCCTTTGAAAGTTTATGGGTAGTTCATATTTTATTAAACGCTGTATGATTAAATAATTCCAGAGCCGGCAGCATGTTATTTCCTAAGAGCTCGCCACTCTCTGCAGCGATAAATCGTGGAAGAGTGAAAGTGAAATAGATAACTTGCTTTCTTATCTGTCATGACGTAAGTTAATTCATGTGCACCGTGCACCATTTGTGACGAAGCAGCTGAAGCTGAAGAACTTGTAACATGCAATGTATCGACCGGACTCTTCTTTTTAATTGAATAAATTAGCACCTGACTACGATCCCGCCTGACGTTAAGTGGTAATGTGGTCGAAAGATGGTACGCACTAGTTTAGAGTCTAGAGGCAGCCTATTCACTCTTCTCTTAAAGGTACCCATGTCATAGTTGGATGGAAACACTGACTCTGGCAACTTGTTTCATTACTTTAACGAGCGCACGATGAACGAAAATTCGAATCACTTCGTACGAACGATGGAGACCAGCAGTGTGTCCAAACGTTCGATGGTAAAATGAAGATGGATTCAACTCGTGTAATTCCTGGGCACACTCCCCAAAATCAATTCTGTAAAACACCGAGAGACTAGCCACTTTGCGTCTGCACTCAAGTCTGACTTAATTAAAATATAGGGCACCAATCAGCCTCCTGGCCCGCCTCTTCACCAAATCTAATGCCGCGAGTTGGTATATGACAGCAATACTTCTACGCGGTCGGATCTGTTCAACTATTCATTAGTGCCATATTTGCGCACCAGTTCCAAATCAAGACAAAATCGAGTGTAAAATTCCAAATGAACATGAATGTATTAAGAGACCATTGTGAAACAACTGTTTTGAACTAGGGATCGTAGAGTTATAATTTGGAGATTGGAGATATAAAAAAATATCAATTGAAAATCTATAATCTCCGCTTACCCCTTGTGGTCACGAACGTGGCTTTTTATTGTTTTTATTATAATAATTCGTAGAGTATTATTTGACGGGTAACACTTGTATACCACAACACAAGTGCATACTTTTAAGATAATCATTAATAATTACCGTGGGAACACAAACCTACAATAGCGCGAATTTTTTGCGAGCCGATCCGCACCGCGTTCCATACGGCCCACCACTCCTTCAGTCTTCAATGTCCTTTCAAATCTTTTAGTCTTTTTTTATTTTATTGGCTTTTGAGTGCCATTACTGATTCCCGCTCTTTTTGTTAACATGTCACGTGAAATAAATATAATCTGTGCTCTTATTTTCTTGTTAAAATGTAAGTATTTTATACATGCAATTAAATATATTTATTATAGTGTTAAAGAGTTCGCATTAAATTGGCTAACGGGGACCAGATGTAGGGCGCACTCCTTCCAGATGGACCGATGGCCTCGTGAGGACGGCAGGAAGTCGCTGGATGCGATGCGCGGAGGACGGCATGCTGTGGAAGGCATGTCATAGGCATCAGTCCAGCAGTGAATATATATAAGCTGATGATGATTAATTAAATAAATTTATAACGCAAATCTATTACGAACGCATTCCTATTGTTATTTGAGATAGACGTGATTCCACTATCTTGCAGGTCATATTTGGTTATTATCTTGTCATAACAAATGCCAAAGGCTATTCTCATTCTAATGCTTACATTAACAGCATCATTATCATTGCACAGCATTCTTTTATAGTTTTATTTTTGGGACAATTTTTAGGCTTTCATCTCCAATTATCATATTAATCTATGTATTTACAGAAATTCCTCGAATTATGTTACGTGGCTTAAAGTATTATAATTAGTACGGATTTTGAACATGTAATAATTTTCAGGCACATCTGCAGCTCATCTAGCAAAGATTGCTCCTGAAGATGTCTCCGCCGGGCTGACTGTAATATATGGATTTGCACCGCGCTTAAAACTTGGTAGGGCTCCGTTTGATAGTAAGAAGAATATATATACATAACTGAAGAAGAAAGAGAGAGAAGAAATCCATCTAATGCAATGCAGTGCAGTGCTAACAAAGAATTATTATTCAATCTTTCGGAAATGTATATGACGCGGAATATTTTACTATGAAAATAATAGACAATTCTGTAAAATGTCATGTCACCGTAAGATGTATAAAATCTTTAATCAGTGGAAAGGGCAATTTTCACGTGAAGTAATTTTGTAACGGCAGATATTATGTATCCGCTAGTACTCGAGTTTTGATTGGGAATAAAATGATATAACTGCAATCTCATTGAAGTAGAACGATTCATAGATATTACAGAGTGTGAGAGACAGTCAAGAGTTAATCTTGTGCTCTTGCAAATCCCTCTTCCTTATTAAATTTAAAAACCGGCAATGTACGGTTTACAACTTTTAAAGGTCATAGTAAATTGTATGTAAAATAAACAATCCCACGTCCGAAAAGAACAAAATAAAATCTTGCTGCCCGCATCGTCAAGTAATTCAATATCATAACGGTAATTTCATTCAGGTTTGGTGTGGGAAATATATGGTTTTATACAAACTTTATTGAATAAAGGCGCAACTAAAAGTCGAGCATTATGTTTTTTTTTTAACTATTTATGTTTATTAATTAAATTATCAATTTAAGGCAACGACCATCGTGTGGGATTTGGTTTTCGATTCGGGAATCACGCAGACTTCCAAATATTATATGAATTTGGTCCCCAGACCATCACCAACCCCATGCAGGCAACTAGTAAGTTCATTTATTTATTGAGTTTAAAAAATCTTAAAAACTATGTTTGAAATGTTTACTCTTTAAGTATAGTTTCCGTGGGTTTGCACATTCACATAAATCATGTTGTTATCCCTCTCTTTCTCTCTGAAAAAACAACATGTTTGATGACAGTTTACCTACTTACCCAAAAATGCTTTGAGTGATCTTATACGCATGTTAACATATTGCATTACGTGGTATGTTACATTTTGGCGCCAAATATAAGTTGTAGAGCAACTCACAAAAACTCTACTTTATTACGTCTAAAATCCCTGTATAAGCCTTGACGCCCTAATCATTTGGTCGTGGAATATATTATTTATGAATACTTATTTAATAAGTGGCCTGACCTTCAGATATGCGCATACGTATCTTTGAGCGATTAAATTCTCGAGACCTTGATCATCAAACCGACCGTCCTTTCTAAATACAAATAACATAAAAATTATTGGTTGGTGGTTAGGGAAGGATTCGGAGTGAGGTACTATCATGCATGAATGATTACGAACTATATTGTGTATATTTCTTATTTTTCAGAAACCCGGTCTGCTCCGTACCGTCACTATGCGAGGAAGCCACGCCGCCGCCCGTTCATAGAGCTTCTGTTACGGACGGGCTTGCTTCGGGAAGTCGAACGAGTGGAAAAACACCCGCGCAACACACTACACAAGAAGGACGCAAATTCCACAGCACAAGCCAAGGCTTGATTGAATTTTGGAAACTATCTTAAAGACAGCATTGCGTAGTATTTACTGTTCTAAAAACTTAAACCTTTAAAATTCTTTAATTTATCTATCATCTCCCTATGTAATGTACATTAAAAAACTGGAGACTTCCACATATTTCTTACTCCTCTATTTATCACTTTCTTCCTCACTAATTCATCAATCATTTTTGTTTACATATAAAATATTTTAAGTAACCTTAGCGGTCGCAACAATAAATATATATAAAAAAATATATATATATATATAATATATAAAAAAAATGCACACCCGTAACCCAGAGGGATATGCAGAGATTACGGATTTCCATTTGGCGCGATCCTAGCACACACCTCTAGCTTTTTCTACATCTACTCAAACATGCGCGTCGGTTACGGATCCTTACATTTACTTTCTTTAGTATGTTAATCTGATCCATATAAATATGTTTTTGAGACGTCCTTTGCCAACACGGTCACTCAGTTTCCCGACATAAATGCGCCTTGTCACAATAACATGACCAAACCGCCGAAGCATACCTTTCTCAATATTTAGTCACCACGACCACGCACTCGCGCACGCCGAGCATAGGTACTTGTCAGGGATTGCATATTCAGCAATAAATGTTGATTCTATCAGCAGAGGTAACATGTTGCGCTATTCAAATATGTTTTATTTTATTGATTATTGAATGTTTCATAATAATTGCAACGAAGATTTGTAGCCCTTAATTTTACTGGCAATAGTTATATTAGAAGTGATCCAGAAACCCTTGAAGGTTAAATAAAACGCATGCATTCGATTATTCAGTTTGTATTTCTTATAAAAAATGTTGTGAATTACTATGACTAGTCTGTACACAATTATAAATTACACATCATGCCCGAAACTAAACACGTATTATCGTAAAATACATAGAAATTACTGTACGAACAATAACAGCAAGAGTTCATAAGACTTGATGGTACTTTGATAAAGATCGGACATTTTGTGCAGTTTATCTTAGTTCCAATAACATGACGATGTCAAAATGTTAGTTTAAAGCAGC
>JWHW01053581.1:38573-49886 GCA_000931545.1 Papilio glaucus | reverse complement strand
TGACAGACGGACAAACAGACAGACGAAAGGACAACGGAGTCTTAGTTTTACTCTTTGGGTACGGAACCCTGAAAAGGATCCTTTCCGTAGCTAAATGAAAGCTCACAAGCAAGATATCAAAACCTAGTGATTAATCGCCCCATGAAACACTGAAGAACACAATCATACGCATAATAATGTATTACCACTTTCTTAATTACCCGGTACAAACCACACGGGTAAAATATAGGATCAAACGGTATAGATATGTACCACCAAAAATGTACATTAATATTACAATAGCTATTACCAGCTGTGTTTCATAATGTCAAGGTCACAGAGGTCAGGGACTTAGGAGTTAGTCTTCACGCGGGGCTAACGTTTCGTGATCATATAATTAAGTGCTGTAAAAAGGCTTTCAGAAATTTAGGGTTTGTGATACGCACAGTTCGTGGTTTCACAAATATTACGTCGATTATCGCTTTATATAACACTCTGGTAAGAAGCCAAGTAGAAAGTAACGCAGTCATCTGGTCCCCACATGAGATTAAATATAGTCTCATGTTGGGGCGAATACAAAACAAATTTATTAGATTTTTATATTTGAGGCTCTACGGAGTATATCCTTTCTACCCGCTTATGTACCCAACCTTGTTTATATTAGGCATGGTTGGATACAACGAGCTAAGAGTTAGGCGTGAGTTCGCACTTATCTCTTATTTATTTAAAATAATTCGAGGATACATAACGCCAACATATTAGAGTTAGTGTGTTTGAGTGTGCCGGACGGGTACGTGTGGCGGCGACGTCGGCCGCAGCTGCTAGCTGTACCTCGCGGCCACACTAATCTGGTGAACGAGGCGCCCCTGACGCGAGCGCTTCGCACTCTTAACACTGTCTCAGAGGACATTGACATATTTAATTGTACTGAGTGAGTGAATTCACGAGGATATCATTTAATATTTTATGTTACAGAGTGTAAGACGCTTCACTGTCGAATTAGGTATACCCTGTAATGATAGTTGTAAGTTTTTGGTATAAATAAATAAATAAATAAATAAATAAATAAAAAATTACAAACCTTTGGAAACTAGGTTCTCCAGCTTCTGCCTGGTCAAGTCTACATTGAGGGCGCGACAGTCGCCGTCGTTGGAGGACAGGCTGCTCAGCGCCTCGCCGCCGTTCTGCGACCGCAGCACCGCGCTTCGGAGCACCTTTTGCGTTTCCAAAATCGCTGCTTCCAATCCTATTCGAATTTCACAAAACATAAGAAATCAAACATTATCAAATTATAATTAACTTTTTCATTTAGATACGATAAGTATGTGAAAAGTACAATTTGAACAGTAGTGGACCAAATAGCAGTTGCATGAACAGGCCGTAAGCGTGGAAATGCCAGGAGCACACAGAATGAAGTTGACGTATTTCTCCTTCTTCTGATGAATGAGGTGCCGCATCCCATCTCTGCTTTCCCCTCTTCTTTATAACCGTGGACATATATAGTAGTAGACTGCTCATTAGGCACCTACAACAAGATATAAAACTGACCACTGATGTCGGCGGCAGCGTTGGGCTCTCTCTGCAGCCGCCTGTACAAGTGGACCACCTTGCCCGCCGTCTTCGTCAGCTGCTCCGTCAGCGCCAAGCACAGCTGCGACGGTGACACTGCAATATATTATATACATAACAATAATTGTATAGACTACATTTGGGTGCTGTGTGTTTTCGAAATTTCACAAACATATAAGTACAAAAGTTGTGCTCAGTGCACGTTGATCTGTTACAGCTGTCTGAACGTTAAAATGAAAAACAAATATTAATCTTTTCTTTTCTTCAGGTTGTTGGTAAGAAAAATAAAATGTTTTTACACATGCAATTACAACAAAATGTTTAAATAGTGAATGTGTGACACCTAGATAGTCAAAATTGAAACTGGTTCTGGTTGTAAACTAAAGTCTCCTAAAGTAGTATTCATTGTCTAGTTAATTTAACTGAGAGCATATAATTTGGCAAGTCTCACAGTTATTTTCGGCGGGAGGTTCTGGCTTGCTGCGCTGCCGTGTGTTTGTGGTCAGCCGAGCGGTCACCTCGCGCGCCTTGGCAGACAAATCGCGCTCGCTGCCACTGCGACCTGCGATCAAATTTTGTTTAAAAATCTACACGTGTTTAAAATCATTGTTATGATGAGGCGTCTCCCATCGACTTTGTCTCCTGACTTTTGTGAAGAGACAAAGTTGATAGGAGACGCACAAGATGTAATTATCAAATTCAGATATAAATACACCCGTGAGCAAAGAGTTTATATGCGATGATGTATGAGGTGTGAATTAGTTCAATTCAATTTCTTTTTTTACACACCATTTTAAAATTCATTTACATTATTAAGTAATGAAAATAACATTCAACCATTTACCATTGTAGGGCCCGCAACAACAACATCCATTCGTGCAATAGATGTTGATGTTCACAATTCAATTAACACAATATTTATTCTAATAGTACTCCAAGTATACTTGTAATAAGAAGATGAAAAAGTATTTTGATGACCCACAAGATAATTGAATGAATAAAAAGTATTGTTGGCGCCTGCAGGGATCTCCATCGCAATCGTCTTATGCGGCGTCCTAATTGGTCGAGTCCATCGCCACTTCACATTCGTCATTCAAATAACGTCTTTCATACACCTTCGTAAAGATAACGCGCGCTAGCGTCATTTTATATTGATAATCGCAATTAATTCAATTTATTGTAATGTATTTGTAATCAAAATTAACCAGAATATTTTAAATGAGTTGTATTTCAACGTTATGAAAACAAAATACAATTTCAAAATAATCTCGTCAAAAAGCCATCCTTAAGACGACAATGAATGAATGTTTGAATGACTAAGAAGTAGGTGCATAAGAATCACTGCAATAAACTGCTGATTCCGATCTATTTTCATTGTTATTGTCGTCATTTCATCTTTGAATAGGTTAAATCATCATCAGCAATCTTCTTCATCACCTTCTCAGGATACCTACCACCAAGTCTTCTCTGCGCTCTATCAGCAGAAGCGGCCCTAGGTCGCGGTGCGGCAGTCGGCTGCTCGCTGTTCCCTCTATCCTCGGCCTCCGAACTGGACTCTTCCCGCGCCACAGTAGATACGCTAGCTGTATCAATTTGATTGTTATTCGGTGCAGGGTAGGGTGCAAAATGCAGTGATCATTAATTTATTATTTAACGCCACTAAGAGTTGTAGATTAGATGCAATAAGTTTCGTGTTTATTGCCTGTTTAAATTAATTTTTAATTATTGGGTTTTTTTGGGAAAGAGATGCACTACATTTGAAAACTAACTACGATCAAACTTTTTATCAATCTAATTAATAATTTTATTCTTTGCAAATCTAGTGTTAATGTTGGGAATTGACATTTAATTTTTACTAACGTTATGTTTTGGATTTAGAATGTAATAAATACTAAAACTATAAAATATGATGACTGTTATTTAATCAATTCTAATACTCTTTATTAAATATAGAAATTGTTAATTAACGCGGTATAATTAGTAATTAGAAAAGTTTACACATACCGGTACTATAAGAGTTGACGAGGCCTCGTCTCCGAGCGGTGTTGGCGGTAGCCTTGTTCATGGAGCTGATGGTGGGCCGCATCAGGCCCTGCGCACGCGACGCCTGCTGACGAGACGGTTGAGGGTCCGACTCTGAATCACTCTGTAAACAAAAAATAATTTTAATGTATGACCTAACCGAGAAAGTAACAAGATCTTCAAAAATACAGACGTGAAGTAGATGTATATGTAAGTTTTATGTATCTGTGTTTCTTCTGCGCGAGGCGCCACATGCCCATTCCCTTTCCACTTTTCCCTTCCTTTTGTTTTCTACTGCCTCTATCATCACAGAAAAGGCCAGAGCCCGATAGTACACTAGGTCTCGACGAAAAAAAAACGAATGTATGTATGAAGGTCTAATCTTAATAAACAATATTGAGAATTATAAAAATCCCTGAATCTCCCCCCATCTTAGGTTAATGGCTTAAATAGTAATTGAATTATCCATGTTCTCTGCCTACCCCTCTGGGTTACGGGCATGAGCGCATATTTTATTAAATACCTGATTATTTAGAACACCGACGCTGGAACTCCTCGTCATATTAGACTTGTTACTGTACCGCGGCGCTGGCCTCACGAATCCGCTCGGCGACTTAGTCGAGTTCGCGCTCGTTGGAGGGGTCGACTTCGCGGGAGCTAGAGAAAAAACCGTTTATAATGTAAGATCACATTTTTGTTTATCAAGAAGTATGTAGGAGAGTAGTTATTATTAGCAGTATAGATGATAGAAGAAACTGGAAAAGGTAGTTATAGCAGAAGTTAATATTATTTGAGTAGGCATCATGTAGTAGTAGTAGGCTTTACTTTTTACTAGAGTTTAGTAGAAGTTTATACAACTAAGAATATAATTTCATTCAAGAAAACAACAACAATTGCAAAAAGGCCAATTATCCAAGTCCTAATACAAAGATAATAATATAGCAATGTGCCGAAAGCATAAAATAAAACAAATTAAAAGACATCGATGAAAAAACGGTTTTATAAGAGAAAACTAGAACCACAATGATTTATGATAAATTGCATCCCAACAACGAAGTATTTTGATTGATCTAATGAAAAAACCACCATGAAAAATGAAACGTGAAAATGTTAAACCGAAAGTGATCTAAATTATTGAAAGGACAGATACTATGCATAAGCCTAAAAAATAGGGGAAATCCAGGAAAGTCATCAAATATGAAATACGAAATGTGTTATACAGAACCAACTTGACCAACCCAAGTATAAATTCCATAATTAGCTCAACATCCGTGTTAGTGCTACTAAAGAAACTATTGTGATTATGACATATTTAGAGAACCATCACCGGAGCAACCTCGAGGGCCTACAACCCACCTTGCGGCGTCCTGGGCGCCGGCACGGGCTTGGCGAGGTCGGAGAGGGATATCGCTCGCCTCATGCCTGGAGCATCCTCCTCGCGGTCCGGCGGGGAGAGGTGCGTGCGATTTGCTGAGTCACACCGATCATTTGTAAGTCACATGCGGGGGAAGCGACAATAATCTGAACTTCATTGTTTCCAAAAATAGGCATTTTTAGATCAGAGAAGCGGCAAATACTTTTAAATATTAAATTAATTCATTTGTCAGATTATTGTGCGTTAAAAGCGAACACTACAAACTTATATCTACGAAATCGAATCATCGTGCAATAACAGACATACTGCTGACATACTCAGTAGTCGAAACATGCTGAAAAAAACACAATGAAGCTGTTTGCGATGATTTGTGAAGATTGCCAGTGTAGAAAATAGAAACGAAATTAAAATTTATTTTCTTTTCTGTTTGCAGAGCTTAGTGAGGTTTCCTCACAAAGTATCACAAATTTTAAGTAACATAATTTCAAATAAAATTGGATTCATAAATGTTTCGAACCATTCGCTATTGAACGAAAACATTTAATTATAAAAAGCGCGAAATAAAAATGGAACCGTCACAACATCTAAGATAATTCGTTCAAACATGCGAATCCAACCTTGCACTGGTGAAAATTTCGACGGCAGAACTGGAGGTTGAAATGGCAATTTTTTGCACAGACCAGAATTCCTTACACCACCCCCTGAACCCAAAACTGGCCTCACTTTATACTCAGGAGCACACATTTGGTTCTCCAAGTTAAGTCTAGGTCCTGGCATACGAATAATTTTCCTTAACGGTATTTTTGGTCTATGGAACCCATACATGGATAATCTTTTTGGTGAATTAGTGCAACTAGAACTTGTAGTCGAGGACTCGTAATTTTCACTATCCAAATGCACATCTGTTTTCGGTATTACCATTTCATTATAAACACGTTGGGGTAAGGACTTCGGAACGGTTTTTGACTCACTACAAACCGCGTTGTTCAGTTGTGGAGATTCGGAATGGTCAAGTTCTATAGCTTCGTTGCCAGCGTCATTACTAACTTCTATGTCCACTGTGACCAGACCCCCGATTTGATCTGAATCAAGTATATCGGGAAGGCTTAGATTTCGTTTTATTTCCTTATTTTCCGAAGTCGTATCTGTGTCAGTGTCGGCTTCTTCTAATGTAAGTGAAGTGAAATCGGATACAGTGTTTTGCTTTGTCGCTAACTTTTCAAATTTCCTCGACAAAAGTTTTACTACACCTTTGCCATCATTTATATTAGCTTTTAAGGGTCTCATTCGCCATTCTTTTAATATTTTCTCCTGTAGTATCTTTCGTTCCTCCATTTCAACTAGTTTGTTAATAATTTCCAGTTTGCGCTCTATATATTTATATTTTTTTACTTCATCACTTGTGTCTGGTGGTGCAATATTTTCCTTCGCCTCGGTATTTTGTCGACTATGAGATGGACTCTCACAATCAACTTTCGATGAAATTCTACGATTCATCTGATTCTTAGAAGTTTTAACTATAGATTTTTTCTTATCTTGTTCAGAATAATAATCTAATGAATCTTTGGAAAATTCATGTTGACTATCTTCAATAACGTCTAAAGAATCCATGCTGACATGTTGCAGTCTTTCCATTCTTTGTGTTGCGAACACCTCTAAACTGTCCATTTGCATTTCAGATTTGTTTTCGTTTACATCCTTCTCTTTTACAAATACATCGAACGACTTCTCTATACTGTCCGTGTCAACTCTGTTCGAATTTGCATCTTCTTGTTTTTTATTACAATTGTAATTTTTATTTTGAAGTCCGTCTAATTTAGCTTTATATTGCGATGATATGGAAGAACTTAAAGTACCCTTATCTAATCCAGCTTTAAGTCTGTTATTCATCTTAGTGGAAGAAGTTCGTTTAATCGGTTTTGGAGGTTTGTGTGGAACAAATTCCATCGTAATTTTGATATTATTATTTTTCGGACCTGAACCTCTTTCTAGACTTTTGGTAGTGTTGTTATATTTGGCAGCATTTGCTTTCTCCTTGTTTAATTGGTTTTTATTTACTTTAGTTTGAACATTCTTACGTATTTGCTCTTCAAATTTCTCAAGATTTTTCTGCACATGGGAGTTGCGTTTTTCCATTAGATTTTTGAGAGGATTTGGTTTAGAAGCGGGTTCCAAAACTACTTCGAAACTGCAACTTTTAGACTTCGTCATTGAGTTTGATTCACAACCTTCCATCTCACTTTTGTATTTATGTTTTTCCGAAAACTTTGGTTGTAAAGACTTACTAGTATTGGCCATGTAATCACCTGTGATAAGTCGTGGAATTTCATCAGTCACTTTTTTCTCCTTGGCATACTGCTGTATATTATTTCCATCGAAGTAATAAGCAACACTCTTTGCCGAAGCCGGAGTTTGTTTCGAAGTAGAATCATATAAACTTTTAGACCTTGTAACCGTTTTATGCCCGGAAAATTCGCCACCAGGTACGTCAAAGCCACAAACTTTACTGGTGGGTGGTTTTGGGCTTACTACTATATCTCTATAATTAGAAGAACTTTCACCAAAATAATTGTTATACATGCAACCCCCCATGTATGGCGCATTGTTAGGGCTAGAGCCATAACTTTTAGAACTATTATCGAACTCATAGCAACTTTTGCTGTTAGGCACTCCCACAGCGTGGTAAGTCGGCTGTCGAGAAGTCCGAGCGCCTTCAAAGAGCATTTCTAATGGGGCGCTTTTCGTGCACTCAGAATCATCAGAGAGAACGCTTTCCAGTGAATTACAATTAGTCCTTGAGAGTTGAATATCATTGTCCAAATACATTTCATCGGATAACATAGATTCTTGACTACAGCTTGTTTTCATATATTTCTTCTGATTCAAGAAAAAACTAGCACTACTATGCCTGTGTTTTTCTAAATATTGTTCATCGGGTTCGTTCAGATTCTCGAACGAACAGTTTTGGGAGTCGTTAAGATTATATCGACTATCAAACTTTGCTTGCTGGAAGGCGACTTCATTGCCATACTTCAAAAAGATTTCATTTGAAACGCTAGAACAGTTAGAGTTATCACTTAAGACGGACTCATTTGAACGAGTAATACACCTTTTAGTCAGCACACTTTGACATCTATGCATACTGTATTTATAATTCATAGCATAATTTTCATCCATAATATCATCAATGTTTGAAGGCATATTTCTAGGTAGCGTGGAACTTTTTTGGCTTATACATGATGGTTTGACCGGTACCACGGGCTTTTCCATAGTACCGCCGTATATTTCATAATTAGAAACAGCACGACGTGGCATACCTTTGACTTTAGTATGTTTCTTACAAATCTTCTTTGAATACAATTTGTTTTTGCAACTTACGTCTTGACTGAGACTGCAATCTTCAAGAGAATCTGAGGAGAAGTTTCCATCATCTTTCTCTTCTTTTTCTTTCGAGGGTTGGAGATCTAAATCGCCCTGATTATTAGGTTCATATTCATCCAAATCACCATATTTTCTAGTTATTTCCGCTATCATTTTTTCTGTATCACTTTTTATAGAGTCAACTATACTTTTACCGCTTTCTTTAACCCTGTTATCTAAACCAACAAAGAAGCTCAGAGAGTTCCTTTTCTTCAGGTCCGTCGAAGCGTTTTGGGGGTTAACGTTCGGCTGATTTTGATTGTTTTGAAGAACTTTATCCGCCCATTTGCATTCTTCAGAGACAGGAGACACGGGGCACGATTTGTAGTTTTTAAATATGCTTCTTGAATTGGGCTTTGGCAATTTAGGTTGAGGTTTCTCAGATAAATTTAGATGAAAGTTGCGCGGCGGGACTTTCGGTGGGGATTCTTTTTCTTCGTGCGGGTTAACAGGGAACAGTCTGTTAAAAACTTTAGACTGTATAGGTTTCTTTCCAATATCTATTGTAAATGCTAGCGGCTGTGGATTTTGAGGTAATTGTTCTTTGAATACAACAGGTTTTTTGCTGTAGGGCACATAGTTAATGTGTCTTTTGTCCTGTTGATTCTGTACAATGCCAGCATGAGGTGGCACGTAGGGAGCTAAGTTTTCGAAATATCCTGGCATCATCCTATGATTGAGGTTCGCGGGAATGGCGTAAGGATTTTTGTTCCTGTAGTCCAAATTCATATTTTGATACTGATTGAGACTGTCGAAGAAGTTTAGACTATCTAAATTCTCCTCGGGATAAAAAGGTAGATTAGAGACTCCTGGACAGCATGATGGGGAAAATTTGTTGTTTTGATTAGTACAATACATATAAAAACAAAAACATAATATATTGCATAATGTTAGTGATTTCATACATCAGTCCAACAAGTCGACACGGAATCAATTACATGAAAAAATTAAAACTGAATTATTTACTTCCGTTTATGTAAGAAATGTAACTGTAAAATGCGTTTCCCATTTTGTTGTATGTCACAACAAAAAAAAATATTTTCAGTTTCAACATCGTATGATTTTTAATACCTGTGTAAAAATTTATATAAATATATAATATGCAAATAGTATGTAAATGTGCATAAATTTGGTTCATCATAAATGCATGATCAATGCTCATATTAGATAAACGCGATAAACTTATTATTCCATACAATGCATTACTCGACTTACCATAAGGTCGGGAGTTGCTCGGCACGGCCATCGAGACAGGCCTGTTCCGACGGGAATTGTCCTTTTCTGGTATATAGGACAAGTCCGTAGTGGACTGACTCGATTTAAGATTTGACCGAAAGGCCACCTAGGAAAAGAAATTTTCTATTAACCAACTAAAGATGTGATGTACGTAGGTTACCTAGTTTAAAAACGTAACATTGTTTTATTAAAAGAGATTGCAGTTAAATGGTACTGAAATAACTGTACATTCTTTCACTTCTATATATCACATGATCTTGCGCTGGTAACCATGCTCTGGTTGCTACGCTCTTAATGTAACCGTGCTTTAGTTTATATTTATAGTACTTACTTGTGCTTGAGGTGTCAATTGTGACGTTGAGATATCTATTACGTACATATAAACGAACATGCTTTCTTACATTCTCAAGCTGCCGCCGTGTCTCCAGGATCCTGCGCTGCAACTCCTCGCGGCGCCGTGCGCCTTCGGGGTCGGGACGGGCGGCGGGGGTGCGAGACAAGTGCTGCGCCGACAACGAATTATTGCCTGTAAACATTGTGATACAATGTAGGATCTATTTACAATTCCATATTAACAAAATACAATAATAGTACATGATGAAGAGTAATGCAATATTAACGCTGACCAATCTATAGTGTTGTGGTATATTGTTGATACGAACAGTTGGCAAAAATATTAAGTTAGAAACACGCACAAAGTGCGCTAAGATCCAATTGTGACTAAAAAATATGTTTTCCGAAGCTTCTAGTCATGAGAAAACTAAAGAATGATGAATGATGTAACAGATTATTAAATATGAATCCAGAACGCAACCAAAATATTTAAGTACAAAAAACACACAAAAACAAACAAAAAACATGCTGCATAAATTAACCAAAATAAAACGTGAAAAGGATTTTCACAGAATATTAATGGGTGAAAGAAAGCTGCGAAGCACTTATTCGTACGTTCCTAGCCAAGTAAGTATATCATAATAAACCAATGCGTACATTCATACATAGTTTCGTATGACATACAAATGAAGGCAAGTCAAATAACGAAAGACAGATTACATAGTGCTTTCAAAAGTATACCATGTCATTCACACTTATAATTTAAATTTGATGTAAGTTCAGAAACACATGAGATGACAGTGTATGATTTTCAGCTTTCAAATTTGACAGGATGATTTGGCGATACATTCACAAACACCAACACCCCCATTCGGTCATACAATATTCGCTTACAATCTACTTTTCGTGCGTCACCTCCAGTGAGCGTGGAATCCAACTCAACACCACTGAGGCTGTCGAAAGCGGACTTCAGGTACTTCTCCCGGCGGCCCGCTGTGTCGATGGACTCACACGAACCAGAGAGCGGATTACGGTCCGCGTTGTCGCCAGATGGCGTTGACACCTAAACGATAGACAAATAATAATTAAATTAAAAGATTAATAATTATAATCTTTGCAAAAAAAATTGTTTAAAGTTTATAAGTGAGTGTGGGCACTCGCCCCGATGTGGGTGTGTTGTGTAAGTGTTGGTGTGTGCGGGTGTGGCTGTGCGTCTGTACGTACCTCGTCGTCGTCAGAGTCGTGACCGGAGCCGCTGAGCGAGGCAGCGGGCGGCAGCTCGAGGCGCGGCGACTGCGCGCGCCACCGCTTGGAGCGCCGCACCGACTGTCGTAGTTCTTCTGCATCCATCGCGTTCACCATGAACTCACTGACAACAT
>JWHW01053581.1:22415-38013 GCA_000931545.1 Papilio glaucus | reverse complement strand
AATCTAATTTGTATATAAATCATGTACATATTACGTGCACGTAAACAGTTATACCCATCATATAAATTTAAACTTTCGTGGTTTTTACTTATAAAAGGTTTGTAAGAAACGGGATTCTTACCACGATTAGCCTTTTTAAGTCAGTCAGCTCGTGACCATGGCGCATGTAACTGTGCCGTAATATCGGGAGCTCAAAAAGGCTAATCGTGGTAAGAATCCCGTTTCTTACAAACCTTTTATAATAATACCCGTCACCTAAAATCCTAGCGCCATCTATGAGAAGTATTGAAGAAATAATATAACTATGTCATTATTATTCACTGACAAACACTTTTAATTTGGGGACTTGGTTTTATTTCTACATGCCTCAGTTTCTCCATGTCTACCGCCGTAAGGTTAAGAACGTAAGAGACAATGTAAATGAATAAAAATAAAAATGAATAAGTATAAGCATTGAAAAACAAAATGCAACCAAATTCGAACCTCATATTTAAAACTGCCGAGTGACGAGTCATCGGTGTGGTGGCGCGTGCGGCCGTCGGCGCGCGCCTTCGACAGATTTAACGTTACCTATCGCACGGAGCACGGGAACGAAAACAAAAATAAATGATAAAATCAAAACAAACGTAATGATGATGCGTACAAAAACATTCATATGAAAAGATAGCAATATATAACAGAAAAACAGAATCAACGTCAGTGCTTACACCCAATACAACGCAGCGGATTTGTAAAAGAGCAGAAGAGAGTAAACAAAGATTTAAAACCGATCAAAGAGGAAGAAGTCGGAGACTATAATAGTATTCATAGAAAGCATTGGTAATTAGTATGCAATATTAAAGCCAAATATTTAAATGCAGCACTGGAAGTGTTTTTTCTAGTTACTATTACCCTTTAAATAAATTATTTCAAGCTTATTGGTAACAATAAAATTACAAGCCAAATTCCTAATCACTTAGCCAGTTTAAATTCGAATGTATCATAAAATATGAGTAATAGGAGACCAAAAAGGTCAACAATACGCATTAATATCAATTAAGTTCAACAAACGCAATGACTTATCTGTCCGGTAAATTAATATGCTGTTTGACTTTGAGGGCAGATGTACGATATTGGTTACGGACAATCTTAGGTATCATTGTTGTTTGTAAACCTTAACTTATATTAAAATGAATCTATAAACTTTGAAACTTAGTGGAGTCATCATCTCCGTGCCCTTGTTTTGTGGAGTCGGCACAGCATGACCGTGATCCGTACTATATTTTTACTGGTTTTAGGACTGACGCCAGGCCTCCTCGGTTACTTTGAGGCTTGTAAAGTATTAGTACAAAAAGTTAGTTATTGTTCTAGTAAAAATAAAAAGCAATATACAATGTCATGAACATTAACTGTTGGTTTCTGAATTTCATATACTACATTTGTAAAGATATCATCATTTTCTGTTATATTATTTTTGAGGGGAACTCGTTCAAAAACCAACATTTATTGCAAATTATTAATTACATACATGTGCTTTGTGATTGTGGAATGTGAACCTATTAGAAAAGAAATATTTTAAAAAACAACCTTTTCGAAGTAGCATTTTTTAAAATTCATACTATATTTTCTTATTCAACGACTTGAAACAAAAAAAAATGATAGCATGTAGATCTATGTTTATATCACATTTAATTTACTTTTTATGATGGCCAAAGAGCAAATTACAGTTTTAGCGGGCTTTTAAGTAGTAGAAAGTGCTCTTAGTATGAATCTCTTTGAGAGTAATTTAATTCAAGGTCACCCGCGTTAGCCTCGCCCTGGGCCATGCCGCGCATATTATATTCTCAAGTTGATGACCTCGACTATTAGAAATTGTAAAACTACTTATAAATGTTATAATCAATTATTTTAAATTAGATTGAAATTAAAATTATTTTTATGGCAAATGCAATATGTCACAACAAACGGCAAACAATACAAAAAGCATTTCGAAATCTCACATATGCAAACTCAAAACAAAATTCATGAAATAATAAAAAATCAAACAAAAACCTTCTCGACTCTTGGAGATATTGTCAAAATGTCGCATGTGGCTTTCATAGTGGCGTCAAAGTGACGGAATAGGGCCTCGACTCGCGGCAGCTGCGACAAGTTGAGCGATTTCGGCCTCTATTCGCGTGTAGGGTAAGGACCACAACCGTATGAAAACATGTCATTAATATTAACAACAGTTTTTACGATTCATTGTTTCTTTTGATAAATTATAAAAAAAAAAACAAAGAAAAAATGAATCATAAAAGCGGAAATAAAATATTTACAATAAAAATTATATCCAAATACCACAAACTGTATCATAGTTTTTTGATCTGTTAAACATGATCATCTTGTATATTTTTTTATAAACAAATTACAATACTGTGACGAGTTTACTCGGGTATCTAAGTGATTTAACTTGAATTCAAGAGTTAAAATAATGTAAAGGTCTGGGGAGTAAAAGACTTGTCATTTATAATAAAATTTGATCACCATTTTCTTACGACATAACTTTTTACATAAGTCTGTTATGTTTCTTTTTTTGATTTCTAAAATTAGCAGTACACAACTTGTATAATGCACGCTAAACGCACGTTCACAGGGAAACGATTGTAATTAATCATCTAATCTAAAAGTTTGGGTATTTGGATATATTTGTATTATATGCATAAGATAAAGTTCAGCCATCACCACAACCAAAACCTTCATGTGAGTGATTAGACAATACAAATTAGTACACAGTACAAAATAATAAAAGTAAACAAATAATCGGCGTGCGTCATTAAACTATTCAGTGTTGCCCAACATTCATTTAGCAAAAAATATACAATAAAAACTGTATAAACAAAGGTAAAACTTTTTGATTACTTTTTTATTCTAAGCAGTTTATTTTAATGAATATTTTCATATATTTTTTCTAACTTAATTAAAATAACATCGACACAACCCAACTTAATCGTTTACAAATTACACATTTTAAGCTAATATATGCCAAGTTATAAAAGCACGCACCTGCTTAACATTCTGGTCTCTTCTCTTCTCGATATACCTTGTGTCAGTACCACTGTCTAAAGAACTATCTTTTGAACCATCTGAGTCAACTCGTTTCTCTGCAGAAAAAAAAAGATTATTAAAGTTTACCTAGCAATAAACGCCCACAACTATACGGGTTTACAAAAGTCCTAATCCTTACTTTCACTAATTTGTTGATAAATTATTATCTTGGGCCATTATCAAATTATGTTAGTGGATAGATGCAGCTGACCTCAATAGGTATATATGCATACGTATATTTTATATCTGTATTCATATACATATTAAATACAAATAAATTGCTCACTGACCAACTTCAGCTCACACAAACAAAATATGAACAGCACATTACCAGGAGCGGGTTGTATCCTGGAGGCCCACTTGCCGCGTGCGGGGGGCGCGGGGGCGGCGGGCGTGGCCGCGCCCTCGGGAGCCGCCAGCTCGTCGCCCAGACTCTTCTTAGCCCACGACGGAAGTTTGCCAATCCTTAGCCTGGAAAATAAAGATTTATCGATCAACTGTTAGAATAAAATATGACCTAGTTAGGTCGTAGATAGAGCGACTAAAAGTAGAGCTAGCAGCTATCTGCAGTTGTTGTACAAATAAGCCAGTTCGGGAATTATCACTACCTCATAGAATACAGGTGTAGAGTAAAGCTGGGTTCACATGGCGTTGTCCCGCATGTTTTTTGTAATGTTTGATTTTAAAGTTAGTTCGTTATGCATAAATATTAGTTCGTGTACATTTTTTTCAGTATTAACGACGTTTTCTGGACTATGTACAATTCGGTTCTATGTACAATGTATATACCACTATTTAGTCGTCAAGACGTATACTGCAAAAAAACGTGTAGGACAATGCAGTGTGAACCTAGCGTAAGGGTATTTGTATTTAAGCGTTTAGTTTGATGAACGAGATGCCGCAAGTTCGGCGAGCATGGGTGATTATGGCTCCGCGTCACGGCCTCCTTTTGAACGTTGAAGCATTGCACTTCAGCATATTAAGATGTGTAGTAGTAGTACATATGAAGTTCGAATCAAACATGTTCTATTTAGTTATCAGGGTCTCGGGTACAAGCAAATGTCAACTGTACATGTTTTGATACAATAAAAAAGTGTGGAATACTAGCAAACGCGGCAAGATATAGTCCCAATTAATAAAAAATGAAGCCTGTACTTACGTGTAATCAGCGACAACGGGTGTTCCGAACTTGGTGGTATCGGGCAGATCGCGCGGCGGCGAGCCCAGCTGCGAGTCCGTCTCGCTGTCCAGCCCGGACGCACCGTTAGTTGGCACGGGGACTTTCCTTCAAAACATAGAATAAATATTTGTAACAACTAATCGTAACGTAATATTATTACAACTAATATTTTTAGAAACCAAAACACCGATATGAACTCGGGCAGAAGTTACACACGCTACGCAGGTTCAAGACTTGTACTATTAAATTAAACACCTTGATTACATTTACAATTAAATACTTCTTCTACAGACTTTTAATTCATATTAATTTTATATAGAACTAGCTGTTGCCCGCGGCTTGGCACGCATTCTTTTCTCAGTTTCCACGCTCAACATTTTTGCAAGATAATTCCGCGTACACTAACTTTGAGTTATAGATAACATGGGTCAAAAAGTTGTCAAACATGAAACATTACCATGGCAACCGATATTGTTAATGAAGGTGAACTAAATATACTGCTTTTATTTCGCAAATACATACTTAAATAGATAATTACATCACTAATACGACATGGTTAAAATACTAACATAGAATGTGAATGATGAATCATTAACCAGAAGATTATATGTTCTTAGTTACTACCTAATCTATCATATACAAGTCTAGTACATGCCACTCATAATTATTACCTGCCCTGGCGTATCGCTTGCTGCGCGAGCCGGGCGCGCATGGTGACCACCATGTCGTGGGGCACGCGCCACACGAATATACAACCGTCTCCGCTGGCCGACACCAGGTGCTGGCAGTCTGGTGTGAACCTGTAAAATTACGGAAATTTGTAAGCAAATACTGGAAAAGAGATATAAAGATCATTTTACTTATAAAAATAATTAAGTGAACGTAAGTTCTATATTTTCATAATACAATATAAATATTAAATCCTTAGAACAGACAATTTTTGATGGGGAAAATATAAAAATTATTGAAACAACTTTTTCAAAGTTTTTTTTTTTTAAGATTTATTATATTTCATTCGAGAATGTTGTAAGGATGGATTAAAATAGAGATAACAAGACAGATTAAGAAATTTGTAATGGCTGCCTAGCCCTTTAAGTTAAGGGCGTGACTGCATATTATATTACGTTCATACACGCACGAACTCATATTAACTAAGTTGTTGTTATTTTAATAATAGAAACAATACCTTAGCCCTGTAACAATTTCTGAATGTCCATACATGGTGGCCATGCACTCTCCCGAGTAGTAATCATACACGCTTAGGATCTTGTCCGTGCTCGAGGTGGCCAGGTAAATGCCGCTGTTGTCCAACGCTACCTGAAATGCAATTTTATTACGTTACTTACATCACTCTTTTTTATAAATACACAGCTCTACGTGTGGCACACACGATAAATAAGGTACTATTTTAATAGTGGTAGAGTCGGCAACAAAATCTGTTACACGAAAGTATCGGTTCGACCGGTGAAATACCACGACCTCACAGAAATCAGGCGTCGAGTAGAAGTGGATTTGACGGAGGAAGGGATAGATAGGAAAAACCTTTTTCTGTTTATTCACTAGTCAGTCCATTTAAAGTAAAACATTTAAAGGCAATGCAACTCATTAGCTCGTTGCAAATGCGTATTGGAACGTCTCTGTAACAAAAAAATAGGGCACAGATCTGTAGTAGGTTTTTTGTGTTGCGTGTCATGGTGCTGCGTGCTATTTGCTGTTCATAACAAATGGTTGTTTTAATTAATAAATTTCCACAGTGAACATAACGCATACTAAATTTATGTTGTAAAAGTGTCTGCCAGTGTTGGTAGGGGATATCGATTTGGAAGAAAGGTGATATCAAGAATACACGGAATGGTAGGACAAGGGGTATCATATTATACTTCGTGTCATGGAACCTGCCGGTTGAACTGGCATTATTGAAGTCCTTTATATTTAGTACATAATTAAAAGAATAGAAAATCACAAACTTATCTACATAAAGCTTACCTTAATAAGAGTACCATCTTCGGCGGTGGTGCCTCTAAACGTCTTCGTATGCCGGCCGTGCGCCGCGCTGTATACTCTCACGTTACGGTCCTGCAAAATATAAAAATAACATTCAACAATAATTCTTTGACTTTTTTAGACTTTAAACCGACGAACGATATAAGTACTTAAAAATAACGATACAAAGACCATTATTAGTGTGATTCAGATCTTTTTTCAATGTCTATGAATAGCTTATTGGGCGCATCGCAAAATAGAATAACCTATCAACAACTTACTACAAATCGTTAGAATACTTTAGCAAATGTCGAAGCTCGAGACTTTAAACGATAGGAATTTGAATCCCGGGCTTGCAAAATAGAAATTTAAAAAATATTTATTAAGTTGAATTAATTACTAAGAAATTTAAAATTTTAATATAAATATATGTAACCTGACAAGCGGTGAGTATATGCCGACCGCCAGCGTCGACCTCCATATCATAGAGCGTGGTCCGGCCCGAGACGTTCTGGCCGCGCGCGAACTGGTAACTGCCATCTTGTGTCTGCAAACAAATTAAGTTCACCAGTTAAAGTCAGATATAGATATGAATAGCTAAACCTAGCAAGATTTAATTGATTAATGGTCATCTGTAATAATGCTAAATGCATTGGAGATGCCTTATAACCTAGGCACGCCTTCCACTTGCTTTTCGTATTTAATTTGAAGCCATTCTTACGACGTCTTTGGTCTATGTTATTAACGCCCTACCACCAACATCATACCAGTACCATATTATACCAGTTTTGAAAGAATTAAATTGTCTTACAGTTTTGAGTTGCCTGAAGAGTATGGTCTTGTCCGCTCCGCACGACACCATCTGCAAGCCGGCGCTGGAGCTCAGGAAACGCACCGCCGTTATCGACGACGAGTGCTCATCTAACGTCTGCAGAATTTGATAGCCCTGGAAAGAAAATACATTTGTTAGACATTTACAGTATCAGTACGAGTCGCTCAATAATTAGGTTTTTAAATGTTTACAACAATTTTATTAGTCGTGTCTATGTATCGAAGCGGAGAACAACGGACTTGTCCGGGTCCCTTACTCCAGACATCTACGCATTGTGCACCTACATTGTAAACTCACCTTCTCGACTAGGAAGACGTGGACTAGCCGGTCCCTCGAGGCGGAGGCGAGCAGGCGTGGCCGCGCGGCGTACTCCAGACAGAGCACCTCCGCGTCGTGCGCCTCCAGCGTGTGCAGCGGCGCGCCCTCTGCCGAGTGGATCCACACGTTGCCCGCGCGATCGCCCGCAGCTATGTGACGGCCGCAAGGAGATACGCGAACACATCTGACACGAGGTATAAAACAATACACTGCTTAGTATCGCGCAGAAAACAGCACTCAGCATACATTTCTGTATATCCACAAGAACAAACAACACACCAATTAACAACTCTCAACGTGCTTCACCATTTAATTAGAACCACGGTAATTACAGTTGAGTCAGCTTTAATCGTCTATACCCATTAGTAACCTTTAATATGTAACACTTATCAGAATACCTAGCTAAGACATCATAATAAAAATAACGTCAGCCCTTAATAACGATTACAAAAATCTAACGAGTGTAAATTTTTCCGATTCCCAGACATAAAACGTTAAAGAGATAAATTATTGTGACCAGTTCATGGTTATAGACTATCTATTAAATTTCGACTCCATCACCACGATATGGGGTTGACAATGGATAGTTACATTCGCTATTACCGTCTCTTAAATAACTCCGGAAGATTAATAACAAGGTGTTATATGACACATTAAATATTTTTATATGATACACAAAACGTTCAACACAAAAATGTCGATACGGTAAATTAACTTATTGATTTATTTACCTTACGCCAATTTTATCGTCATAGCTCTTCGACTTGTCTCTGTCGCTGGTGGCAGTCAGGTCCACGTCCTTCAGGAACTTCAACTCGGGATCGATGTATACTATTTTATTTAACTCCTGTAATTACAACAATCTTAATAATAAAAGAAAATAAGACACTTTTAACAATTATTCAAAAAAATTATCAAGTGCGTATTTATTTGATTTACGAAATTAATGTATGAAGATTTAAATAGCCTCATTCGAACGAAATATCCACACAAAAAGAATAGACAGCGTATGGATGGAACCAGGGCACCCAAGTGTCTCGTGGCGAACAATTCCGTGGGTCGTCGAGGTCGAGGAAGACCAAAAGCTTTGTTGATTGATCGGTATCGAGACGCCAAGAAATTTGAGATAACGAAATGGAGAACTGTGGCCACGCATAGACCGACGTGGAAGAAATTGTTTGACCAAGCCAAGGCTAGAGCTAGAAGAAGAAGAGGAAGAAAGTAATAGATAAGCCTTATACTTACGTTGCTGTATATATTGGGACCGGTGGGCTGCAGGCTCCACATGCGCACGGTGTCGTCGCTGGAGCAGGTGAGGAAGCGGCCGGCCGGCAGCCCAGCCTCGCCGCCGCACACCATGTCCACTCCCCATATGCACGCAGAGTGATATAACGCTGAATGAGATTTGCCCACCTGTGACAAAAGAAACAAGACCTAAATTGTAAGGCCAAGTATTACTTAGAGTCCACGGCGACTTTTTGTAAAGATGTTTTCGCAAAACAAACGCGATACAATCTCAATGCCGTCGCTGGTCAAATACTATCGCCCACGTAATAACGAATCTGCAACACGACTAACGCGATGCAGCATCACCACAGTCGTGATGGAGCCGCAGTTAACAAGAGTTCAACATCTCCCTGCCCTTTGAATACTTTATGTGGGATAGGCACAACATGACGTATAGGTTTGTATAGGTTTTACGGCTGGCCGCGTGCCTAAAGCTAACCCTCCTCGGAAATAATTGATTGCACTTCTTACTGCTCACTACTAACTTCTTTACCCATAGCGTCGGGTGCATCTCTCACTACATCTCATCAGGTTCGCCGTTACTGTACACTACGTATCGCTGACGGGCATTATAATACTCCAGCTGGAACCAGCGCCCTCTTCCGTCTTCTTGAAATGTATGTATGTGTATGTACCGACCCGCTTGATGTCGCGCACGTCCCACACGTACAGGCTGTGGTCGTTGTACACGCACGTCAGCTTGTGGTTGCGCTCGTCGTAGGTCAGGGCGATGGCGTCCGGGTAGCGCGCGTTCGCCGGCTGCGTGAACATGTGACTGCGGACAATTATACGTTTGATGATAGTTAGATTATCCAAATGTACTGTACTAGAATTATGTACCTTAACTAGCCACCTTGTTCAGTGTTCTGTTTGGTTAATATATAACGGTATTAGTACTCCATTTGTATACATTACCATACTTATACAACATTTTGATTAATTTACTACTAGAATGATGAAGTTCAGAGAATAGAACTTTAGTACTGTCGCACGTACAGTCGCTAAGAAAATAATTATATTGTTAAGAGGAATATATAATAAATAAATACGTACTTTTAAGCAACTGTACATGCTATGTTATATTTTATTTTCGTATTTAATGTTTGTGAACAAATTGAAGGAGCTCGACATCTTTCAGCTCAGATTGTACAATCTATAATGTTAGACATCAATTGTATGATACTCACTTGATATTAACTCCTTGCGCGACGTCAACGCCTAGGTAGTGGGTGCGGGGTAGTGTGGTGACGTAGCGCAGCGAGTCGGGAGCGAAGCAGCGCACGATGCCCTCCGCGCACCCCACGAATATGTAGTTCGCGCCGATAGCCATGCAATTCGCCGAAGTTGTCTGCAAATAAATAACTATAATGTAATTATTTACAATTTACAACACATATAACAACTTTGAACTTCTCTGCCAGGTGTACATTTCACTACCAAGACAATATTTGTTAGAAACTTTACCACACCACGTAATGGCTCTACCTATGTGGGGCACTAAAGTGGGTTAATGTATAATATATGAGTCATGGGGAATGTATACCGACCCTCAACTCGACCCATTTATCGAGAAGTCGCCTGCTGTTAAACTCGCAGAGCAGACCGCCGCGTGTGATGGCGTACGTGCTGTCCGCCGCCTCCCCTCTGCCGCACACCACGTCACAGAATTCGTTGTCCTTCTGCTCGCCCAGGATCGCGGACCGACCCATGAGGGGCACTGGCTCCTTGAACTGAAGAGAAAGAACGTGGTAAAGTAATTGTGCTCTTGATATTTTTTAAACTTCTGGATATACATACGTAAAAAATATAAATGTACCTTTGCATTTCTCGAATACTCCAGATACCAAAACTTCACATGCCTGAAGCCTACTGTGACGAAATAGTTACCGCTCTCTGAGAAACTAACTGCCTTCACTCGAGACGACACCTGGAAATTTATTATGTTTAATAAAACCTTAATTAGTAATATTCCGAATTCTGTTGAAATAATTTTGTATTTACTGAAAAATATTGTGTTAATGTTTTGGTATAGTCAGTTTAGATGTATGTATTGCCTTACCTTATTGCTAGCAAGTTTGAGGTTGGCACGCCAGTCCCAGACATTGACTATCATGTCATGCTGGGAACCAACCGAGACTAGATACTTGGATGACGTCGAGAATGCCTGAAATAAAAAGACATCGATTATTTATAGTCCGGTTTCCATTTTTGATGTGAAACATCTATATTGGCGCCTCTTGGTAGTAAAATAAACCAGCATGCCATGACGGCAAACAGCGTGACGCTCTATTATCGTTACGCCCCTTCACCGACTCCGTCGTGTGTGTGCTGCATCCATACTAATTATAAATATGTACCTTCTAAAATTGTTTTATAATTTTACTCCATATTTTTTTATTTGTTGGAAATTCGATTATTCCCTGAACTATTTGACATCTGCCGGGCGTCCGTGATTTTCGTCGTTAAATGAATAGACGATAATTTACTTCTAAAGACTTATGGATTCATTTTAAAAAATAAAAATCTTAAATAATATACTTAAACAAAACTAGGAAGTGCTTTAAAACATAAGAAACTTTAAAACATAAGAATTTATATTTTTTTGTATAATTTGTTTTGTACTATAAAATAATTATGTTAATATAGTTGTGCATAAAGTTTTTGTACAATAACTTATGTTCAAACAATACAATTTTTACTTCCTTTAAACAACAGCAAAAGAAGTATCCTTCGCTGAATAACAGATGTTTTCGAAACATAGTGATGTGAATTAATTATGGACAGAAAAAAACGTATAAATTTTACTTACGACGCAATTAACGCCATGCGTATGGCCGGGGAACTCTGCGATCTGCACTGCTCCTGACGCTGTTGGATCCTTTAAAAAACATCAATTATAACTTTGCAAAAAACCCTGGCAAACAGGAATACGTTTAATTCAACTACTAGCCACCAGATGGCGTTAGCGTAAAATAAATGGTACAGCGTCATCTGTTGGCAAGGGATGATGTTAAGTTTACACATTGAAATGGAATGTTTATGGAGAATTGAAGGCTTAATAAAAGGCTAAATCTTTAAATAATAAATAATTTACAAAACATGATCAACATTTTTAAACGAAAACTATTTTTGAGCATTCAGCAAAATTCTCTTCTTTTTTTTATTTACTCTATTCTATTTTTGATTCTGCACCCACTCTATATACCTACTTTTCTATACCCTTGATATAATTTCCCGAGTTAGTAGAACCACGTCATATATACCAGACCTTTACTACACTACAAGTTTACTACTTATCAAACTCCACCAATAAAGCAGTTTTCAATTAAAACTACGTTTCCTTTCAAACTAACCTGCAGATCCCACACCCTAACCGCGGGTGCGTGTCCACACTCGCCTGTGGCCAGGTACCGGCCATCGGGCGAGAACGCGACGCAAGTGACGCTCTTGCGCGACGCATTCAGCACGTGCGACTGTCTGTTCTTCCGGACGTTGTATAACACCACCGTGCATCTGGAATTTACAAACAACATTTTTATATCTATTCAATTTCTAAGTAAGTTCTGAGTATACTAATCGATGAACCATTCAATTAAAATTAAAATAAATAAAGTCATACTGACTAGTTGGGCAGTTCATAGTGTAAACCGACGACCATGAATTGAATTCATATACATGGGTCTTGTAAAGTTACGTCATCACTTCGGTTTAAATTAGCATTTATGATTAATCTTTAACTTATAATTCAACTCATTCTTCACATCCACACATCACATCTGTTGGTAATATGGTCGAGATTTTTTTTATTATAGTAAAAACGTATTAGCAACTATATAATTTATTTAGAATTAAATCGTTTCGAAATAAATCATGCACTTTAGGTATTATAATTTACTAAATGGTAAACTTTTACTTAGTACTTTTTTTATTAGTACTTTAAATTTAAGTCACACTTTACAAGTGTAAAGTGTGACTTAAATTACAAGTGGATGTTGTGACTAGAATTGAGAAAGGTATGCTTCGGTGGTTCGGACATGTTGAAAGGATGAATGAAGAAAGAGTAACGAAAGAAATTTATGTTGCAAAAGTAAGCGGCATTGTTGGCACAAGAACTTATATTGATCAGATTAGTGGCATACTATATAAGGGCTATATAACGAGTACACAAAATCGACGAGCATGTTTGCGTAGATGTATGGTGTGTCAGGATCGTGAAAATAGAAATCCATGATCTTTGCCTACCCCTATTACCGCATATTATTATTATTTCAGTAACTAATGTAATATTTATATTATTACTTTAATTATTCATTACCACATCAAAGATATAAATCATAGAAACGCACGGTCCAGCCATAGCGTGTCCGACGTTAGAATACTAAGCGAAATACCGTCGTGAACCACGCGCATGGCTGAATATTGACAATGGGCTTAACATGAAACGTTTACGGGATTTGCAGGGGCAGACTTTAGTGTAGAAGGTTTTGACCTTAGTGTTTATATGAATTAAGATGTTAAATAATAAAATTACATATAAACAAATAAACAAGGGCTGATTCTTGTAACACAATATCAGATACCATTTGGGCTAGTTCCCGGTCTTCTCGCTTCTTCCACATCCCACATCCATATATTTAAGCATACGTGTTCGTCCATAATGGGTGATTTTAATATCTTTTTAGAAAGATCCGTTAAATGTAGATCAAAGATGACTGTCGTCCCAGTAAGGGCAGGAAACATGTACGAGGTTCCCGCTTATCGCTCCGCTCGTCAATGTCACGCCGTCTGATGGTAAATTTAAGCCTTATTCGTATGTATGAAGAGTTAACGTAGACGCGGCCTTTCTCACGGCCGCAAATGCCTTGGCGGGCCGCTGTGTACATTGTTAATGTTCTTGCATACGAGGACATTACACCGGAGCTGATTATTGAGTAATTATACGTTGGCAAACATTCCGTCACAATTGGAATCTAATTAAGAAGCTATCAATGAATATTGTGTCTTTCGATAAATTAAAAATATATTTTTTTATATTAGCTATATGGCAATAATTGCGACCCCAAAAATTTACTTCATCGGGGATAACAGTGTTCGAATTTCGAGTACTATGTTCCAAAGCTTCGGAATTTAGAATTATATAAAACAAATTAAAACTTACTAACAACGCGTGCTTGGTGTATCCTGTATAGCAAAAGGCAATATGCGTATACGTTGCATCAACATACATGCCCCTAATTTAAACATATTGCTTTGTGAGAGAAACTATTTAGAATTTCGAGCTCGACAAAAAACAATTTACAATGCTCATGTATAGAAAACTCTTTGTATAAAAAATACGGGTCGATTACAAAATTTTACATACAATAATTTTAGGAAAAAGAATTCTGAAGCAGATGTACAGACGTCGGCACTGAACTGTGACCGACGCCTATCAGCGTACCGTGGCAACGTCACGAGAAGCTGACTCACCAAGCAGCTTCAAAAATATAATTCATTTTACAAACAATATATTTCTTTTTTAATTTTTAATTTGCACTTGTTATAATGAGCACATTATTGTACTAGGTAGACATGACGCCAAGATGTATGCTCCTTTGGTCTGGGTTTGATTTAAGGTCGGAATTTTTACAATAATTTTAATTAGTATTATCAATAATTACCAAGCAAAGGTATTAGCAAGATATTAACTTTAACCTCACGTGATATTTTTTCGTGCTCTACAAAAAGCGGTGTTATCGGTGTCAAATCTATTCTTAACCACTCAATATGGCTTGTCTCGATGAACCCGATTTTTATTAAAAGTAATACAGTTAAAAAACAATAAAAAAGCGACTTGTCACGCTCGTGTCGTAGTCGTCCCGTTAGGCGGTAAACAATGCCTCAAGTTGCGGAAACGGAAACCAAGTGGGCACAGTCCGACAGACATGGGGTCGACGCACCGCAGTCGCAGTCGGCGACACTTTTTCCCCGCCTCGCGGTTATGGCTGTACCAAAGTTGTTCATATTTGTTGTAATATGATATATAAATAAACAATTTGCAGCGAATACTTGAGTTTATTTTTAAACCAGTTTATACCTTTTCGGATTTTTTATTTATGAAATTCTTACATGAGGTATGAGTCACAATTCTAAATACTATTTGTATTAACAATAATATGATTATTGTTAATATAACTAGTATTAACAATAATCATATTATTTAACAAAAAGTAAAGCGAAAACATGTTTGTAACGTGTGACCTCTGAAACTGCATTTCTTATTTCTTTCATCATAAAAACTATATTATCTAGAAAAAGGATTAGCTACATTTTTACTATCAGCGAGTCCGGGTGCCGTGGGTAAAAGATTTATATAATAACTGTTCTTTCCACCCACTTGTGTTAGACAAGCGGTATTAGCTATACATTTTCCATCTGGATAAGTATTAGATTACCAACGGGAGTGAAGTTTTGCTACAGAAGCAAAACACGGCGCCATGCAAGGCTAGATGCATGCTTCATCATCAGATCAGCGATATCACATATCCTATACCTACATTATAATGTTTCCAATCAACATAAAAAGGAAGTCAAAAGATATAAATCAGTTTTGATTTAATTTTGCTTTGGATATCAGTACGATTTATTACAAAATGGGCCACAACTCGCTTAAATAGCGTAGTGTAGCCTTTGCGGTTATAACACTCACAAAATACACCAGCACCAACTATTTTCTTAAAGTATTTTAGTTCTAAAACGACGCGATAAATTATTTTTTGTTTTTAGACGAACTTGTTCACTAAATCTTATCCAAAATATCATGAAACATATACAACTAGCAACATTTTAATGGCCTCATACGCCGACGCGAATCCAAAACGGGCACTAACAAGGATTTAAAGTACATTTCAAAGCAGCAATATCTGTCCATATTTTCCTTTCACCTGCGTGCA
>JWHW01053542.1:56206-66862 GCA_000931545.1 Papilio glaucus | reverse complement strand
TGTTTGATTAAAACAATACGGAAATTAAAAAAGAAATCACAGTAATTAATCTAATTAAACTGATCAGCTCACTCAATTTATTGTGGTTAAAGTATTAAAAAGTTTTGCTTGGTGTAATTCTGCCTTCTTCAATACAAATAGCGATGTGCGTTGTTTGTGTTGCTTGACATGTACCTATGTTTGAGATTTCCTAAATAGAGCTTTCATGTCGTGTTTAAAAATAACATAGTTGTGTCGCGACGGATCTGGCGGCAGCGTCTGATCTTGTGTATCGGGATTCTCACCATGGTCGTTAAGTCTGCGTTGAATTTTACTCTTCTTGTGCTTGGTAAGTGAAAGTGTCACACACCTTATATTTTAAAAACACGATATCCAATAGGCTTTAGATGATGGCATACATTTTTAATGACTAGAAGACGTCAATCGTTCATAAAATTTATTATATTCTCGGAACATTCCAAGCTTCATACTGTTTTGTTTGCTGTGTGATTTAGATAATGAATCAACTGTCCTTAAAAATCTATGTATAAATAGAAAATTAATGTATAGTAATAAGGATGGATAATTATTTACTTCACATAGCTAGTTAACTAGTTTTATAATCTTTAAAAGATGAATTGGTTCGTTGAGGCTAAATTACTTAACTTATTGAGTCTCTATCATTGTTCTGTTATGTTAGATATTTATTTAAAAAAAAATATGGCAAAATATTATAGAATTTCCACACATGAATCAAGCCGAATCAGCATTTAAATATAATGTTAGAAAATGAACACAATATTCATTCTTGAGATTTGTATACAGACCACACCATCATATTACTGTTAAGACTTCCAATTTTTGAAAATGTCATCCAATATTTAAGTGTTTCTTCTACAGTTTAGAGGAAGTAGGTATCTTTTCTTACAGAACCGAAAGTTAAAGAGATCAGTTTTCAACAGTGAGAAGTGGATGAACATCTATCCCATTAGCTTGCTAGCTATACAAGTTAAACTATGGATACCACACATAAAGTGGAAAAAAATATTCAATGTTTATTTGAATTTTTGTAGCTAGACTTACTGTAGGTTTCCACTGCATTTTTCGCAACAGCTAATGTGATGCATAAACAAATGTCAAACAGGTTGTGTAGTAGCTAGAGTCTCCACTGCCGTCAAATGTGAAAATGTTCATATAAATCATGACACTTGTCTATCTCTGTATCCACTGACAATGAACATTGTTTGGCAGGAGTTTTAACATGGTTTGAGTATCCATTGCTCTATGGCATGTTATGAGTCATGTTAAAATACGAATTTATTTGTTACCCAAGCTCCGTGGATAGCACAAACTTTTTTGATATTTAAAATTTCAAACTATCACCGTTTGCTTTGACATCGAACACTTATATCAAATCCATTCAATAATTTTATTTTCATTTGATTTCTATGAGTCTTAAAAATAGTTATTTTTTAATGAAAACTTTCTACTTCTAGGTTGTACCATTTTCTAAATTTCCTTGTAATACGATTTTTTTATAGTAGGTGTACCACACCTTTTTTACATCTGGCAGACCTGATAATATCTCTCAACTCAACACCCTCTGAGTTTTCACTGTGTCTCAACATACATAAGATTTATGTTACGGTACAATTCGCAATAACATTGTGTCAATTCCTTATAGTGAGACATGTTCGATATCAAAATGTGTGATAACTTTTGAAATGACAATCCGAATGCAGATCGATACATTGAGAGAAACCTTGTATGGCGACAAGTTTTCACGCCAGAGCAAACCCATGGTTGAAGCCAACTCCCCAAAACTCTCAAATTTATAGCCATATACTAAAGGGGATTAGCCTATTGATAGGAAAATAATAATTTTATTTGTTTTTTTCTTTCGTAGATTATTATAATTTTTTGCTTTAATATGAAATACGTTTTATTTAAGGTTTACAAGGAACAGTATTAGCGGCACCTCCCATGGAAGAAAATTTTCCCCCTCGACCAAAAGGAGGAGGGGTGGAAACTCGCTATTGTGAATTTTTTAATGATTCCTCAGTATGTGATGAAACGAAAAATCCTAACTGTCCACCTCCTGAGGTGAAAAGAGATGAATGTCAAGCAATAGAGAGTGACAAGAGTAACCACTGCTTTACATTATGGCACTACAACAACGAAACAAATAAAGCAACTGTGAAAGTTAAAGGATGCTTCCTCGATACTGTAGCATGTAATGATAGAGCATCGAATTGCAGATTGCATAATATCAAACTACCTCTCCTTCATTGCTGCTGTGAAGGTGACATGTGTAATGAGAATGCAACATTCCCAGGTCTGGAAGCCGGTATGTCAGCTCAAACTGAGTTGCCACCAGAGCGAGTGCCAGCATCACCATTGCCAACCCCTGACGATGATACTAAAGCTGTCATAGCATATACATTGACTCCTCTGTTCATACTATTTGCCATTTTAGTAGGTTGCTACCTGCTCTATAGAAAACGTAAAGGAAGTTCTTTTGCTGAATTAGCAAATGGTGAAGCCTCTTTATCTAGGCCACCATCAGCTGGTGCTGGAATGGATCATGAGACAGGTGGATTGCTGAGTCAAGTTACTTTATGTGAAGTGCGAGCGAGAGGACGGTTTGGTGCAGTTTGGAGAGCTAAGTTAGGACCGAAAGATGTTGCAGTGAAAGTCTTTCCATTGCAAGACAAACAGTCTTGGTTAGCTGAACAAGAAATATATAGACTTCCGAGAATGGACCATCCTGATATTTTGCACTATATTGGAGTTGATAAAAAGGGCGATAATCTCCAGGCTGAATACTGGCTCATTTCTGCATATCATGAGAAGGTAAACATTATTTTTGTAGAACCTATAATATAGAATATTTATTATTTGATACCATTTTACACTTAAAGAAGACAATATTAGCAACACCCAAACCTATTGTGCATGTGCTCTTTAAAATAAGAAAAAACAGTGGGAGAGGAGTAAAATATGTATCATATCACTAGCTGACCTGGCAAACTTCGTTTTGTCATATAATAAATTTTATATTGTTATACCATATATATTTTAAGCACAGTGGGTGATAGTAAAACGCGCGGCTTGGGGGTCGCAACAATCGAACAGTTCCGACATAGGTGTGAGACGCGCGCTTGTTTTATTTTTGCGCACATTATTTTTTATTTTGAGATTACTCCTAAGAAATTAATTTAAATTGCATGGTATAGGATTATCATGATGTGCATGAACGGCTTAATTTAACTATGGTATATACGTTCATAAGAATTAATTCTGTATCTGTCTAAATGTCCTATCAATTACCACATTATACATGCCCAGTTTTTTAGAAGTTAGAAGGGGAATAGTAAGCTATCCTCAAAATAGATATATGCCATTCCGGATCTATTGACAATAACCAAGATCTAAGGGAGTATACTACAGAAGCGACATTGTTTTATACTGTGTAAAGAAGACGGAAAACTTTGCTAAATAAATAACACCTGATTAAAGATTTACTTATTCAAGCCGCCAGGATCGCGCCTATTGAAAATCCTTAATCTCTGCCTATCCCTCTATGTTACGTGAACGCATATCTATTTATTTTAGTTTTTTAAATAAAAATTGATTTATTCTGTACTTTTTTAGGGTTCTCTATGTGACTACTTGAAAGCACATACCCTAACTTGGGCGGAAGCCTGGCGTATAGCAGCTTGCGTCGCACGAGGCTTGGCCCATCTTCACGAGGAAGGTGGTGGTAAGCCAGCAGTTGCTCACAGGGACTTCAAATCAAAGAATGTCTTATTAAAAGCTGATATGAGTGCTTGCATTGCTGACTTTGGACTTGCATTGATCTTTGTTGCTGGAAGAGGCTGTGGCGATGCTCACGGCCAGGTCGGTACACGAAGATATATGGCGCCGGAAGTACTGGATGGAGCAATAAACTTCACAAAGGATGCTTTCTTGAGAATTGACATGTATGCTTGTGCACTTGTCTTATGGGAGATTGCATCAAGGTAAGATATGTTTTAAATTCTAAGAAGTTAGCAACACCTGTACATTGGTGTTACCAAAAATAATTTAAGATATAGATGAAAGGCACAGTAATAAACAAATAAAAGTTGTTTAAATACATATTTCATCTTATAAATCATAATATCATCAATTATTTCTAGGCTATTGTTAAGACAAATAATTGTTAAAATTTGGACTACCCTCATTATGTCCTTAAAATTAATAAATAAGCCCAGTAACTTAAATCTGATATTCATATATGTTAATCGCTACAATGTTATGTTTTAATGCATTCCAAGCTAAAGTACATAGTCTCTGATTTCAATAGAATCAAATTACATTTTATTACTTTACAATAAACATTTATTAATAACATGAGACATACTCCACTCTTAATGAAAACATGCTGACAAGCAATGACCAATAGAACTTAGTCATTTAAATTTCTAATATTGACATTAATTTTAATTAATCTGAGTTTACGTTTACTCTTATTTAATTTTTGTGTTCCCATGTTTTAAGTACTTAACAGCAATTGATTGCATGGTCAGGGTGGGGACTATGGTGTCTGACATCCTTGTCAAAGTTGATGGGGTAGTATCCTCTTATTTACACGCACTCACATTACCTTGAGATCTTGTAATTGTATGCTTGGCTTGGTTTTATCTTGTATGGAAATAATTATTAATTTAGTATATAAAATCATCTCCATCATTTACATTGAAACTTTGGTCGCCAGATGTGATGAGGGCGGCGCAGAACCGACTGCACAGTACAGGTTGCCCCTTGAAGAGGAAGTTGGCTCCCACCCGGGATTGGAAGAGATGCAGGAGGCTGTAGTACAAAGGAAACTAAGACCACATATACCACCGCAATGGCGCGAGCATCCAGTGAGTAGACATTTTATAATTCAGTAGAATAATGAGCTGTTACCTGAAAAGACTTACTCATAGCTTAGTATCGGCACATTGAAGTTAGTCCTAAATTCTAGCAACATAAAAGTCTTGGGATTCTACAGATAGTTACACTAGCTGGGAAATCTCATTGTCTCTACTATAATTACGCTTAGTTCAGTACTAACTACTACTAAACTAAATACTTAGGAGTATATCTAGCAGTAGCTGGGATTCTTCAAGGAGCAGGCTTGGCTGGAGTGATCCAAGTCGCCTACATGCAATATACGCGCCAGTCGAAAAAGTGCGGAACAGTAGCCCCCTACTACAAACAAACTAGTAGTGTTTCTAAGTTTCTTCTACAACTTCAAACATGTCTGATGGTCAAATCCCCCACCTTTCCTACATACAGATATAACACACCTGCACAAACTCAACTTTAGATTGTTTATGGTCACTCAACATCCAGTAAATTGTAAGTAAGTTTATTGAAAGTCACTACATGGTATTGTGACTATGATCACCAAATACCAAATCACCAAATACCTGCTAGGATGCAGGTGTTTGGTGATTTTTTGTTACCTACACAAGTTAATTTGTATTTCAGGGACTATTCGTACTTTGTGACACCATGGAGGAATGCTGGGACCATGACGCAGAAGCGAGGCTCTCCGCTTCATGCGTTCTTGAACGAGTGGCCGCACAGAGACCAGCGTCAACGACAGCCCCCCCTCCACCACCTTTCACCCATGATACCACACCCCTACTAATCCACGAACTAGCTGAACAGCAGGCCTGCTGACCGGTGGTCCAAGACCTGCCCTTGATAGAGTTTTGAGAGGGCCGGAAATGTAAAATGTTTGTGTAACTTTGAACATTTAGCCAAACAATTGGTGGTTGTACCTGTGTTAGTACATTGGACTCCTTTCAAATGTTCCTTTATATTTTGATATGCAATATTAGTAACGAAAAATAATAACCTCCTATAAGTAAAAGAAATGCCCGACAGTTGGTGTATATAACTAGATTCTATTGGTTCAGTTCCTGAGGCAGGTTCATCATTCACAAAGGTTTTATTTGACAATATTAAAAAAAAGTACCCGGTTCCTAGCAGAAGCAAAACTAAAAAAACCTTACAATGTTTTGGTTTATTGTATTCCCAAGGGTACATTTAGGATCCAGTAACCTCAGTCAACGCGATTATCTATCATTGGCTGGCTACCCTGATAGAGTAAAAAAGAGAAATCTTAGTCTTTGACCATATTTTTAATGACTATCATTGGAATCAATTTTAAATTATTTTTCAGCCAATCAGTATTGAAAGTACAATTATAATAAGAGTACTAATGATTATTTGAAATCTTTATTTGACCCTAATTAATTATAAATACAGAAGCTATCGTGGAAATTGTCACAAAAAAAGAGAGAACGGATATTGACAGCTGTCAATATGACGTAATTAGGGATGTGAAACAACATAGAGTAATCCTTTGGGTACCCGCGGTTATCGATTATTTGACGTTATGAGGGCGTTATAGACATGCAGTTTTTTTTCTTACCTGCGTGTTTAAAAATTGTATATCATATTGTGACATCTAGAGGATTATTTGTATTTAGTATATGCTGTCTAAATTTTTTTGGGTTGGATTAGCAAAGCACAATCTTGCCTAACATGATAAAAAATTGTTTTATTCAATAATGATATTGGGTAAGGTAATTCTTTACCAACTAATTGTTTTATCCTAGGCCATTGACCCATCTCGTTCTTCATTCTCCCGGTAGTATACGACATTTTTTATATGCAAAATGCATTTATTTAAATGGAATTATTCTTTTTACAGTGTCTAGTCTTAATCATTTAGTAATTAAAATTTCAATCATCTTTATTTGAATAGGCCTAATTATGCAGCTTTATATTTATTTTTTAAGATACTAACAAATCATATTTTTCTAAATAGTTTTATATTATTATTTTTAAGTGATTTTTGATATATGTACTAATAGCCTTATGGCCGAATGTAGGATTAATTCGTTTCTATGTTTATTCTTACGTACAAAATTATCTCGGTATCGTAAAATATACTGAGATAACTCGTCCCACCACACATTTCCCTCCTCTTAAAGGGAATTATAACCCAGTTTGCACCCAATGGTCTAGTACAGGGGTCGGCAACAGGCCGCCGGAGGGTCGAAACTAGGACCACCAAAAATTCTATTATATTATATTCTATTCTATTATATATATCTACATATTAATTAAAAAAATCGTTCGTTTGAAAGCCCCTAATGCTTTACTTTTTGACCCTCCATAAATATTTTTGTATGCTAATACTATTGTATCCGCACCTCTCCTAAAACCAATGGCCGACCCCTGGTCTTGTGAGTCCAGAATACGGTTCGATAAAGTTTTTAATTCTTCTTATTGACATTTTTAAAGCTTAGCTTTAGTCAGTTCTGCGAGTAATATTCTTCCATTAATTCGTATTAATAGAAAGTCATTTCTGTAAGATATTTTATCAGTTTATCATCTAAGGTTCACTGAAAAAAGAAATTGAGAAAAGACGACATTACGTAATATTGCCAATTTCTAAACCCTAGGAAGACTGCCATTATTTATTATGTATTAATTGGCTTTTTAATTGGTTCTTTATCACTAACCAAGTGCTTACTATGAAATCAAAAGCAATTGACCTAGTTTAAGCGTCTACACTAATGTAGATAATAATTAATAAACGAAAAGAAAGTAGTTTTAAAATTGGAAAGTGTTGCATAGCGGAGTTTTATGACCTTTTTAATATTGTCGTTTAGAAAACTAGGTTATCTTTAAAGAAAATCATATGGTAAACCTACAACATCGATGTCTTTGGTTATTTATATGCGTTTTCTTTAAAGATATAGGATATGTCTAAAATGTTATGAGGAATGCACTTTTAGAAGAGAAATTTTCTGAATCATAATAAAATTTATCATTGGAAATGATTGTGATTGACACATATTCGTGTAATGAAAAAATATCAAGGGTTGCACCTGTGTTGCCCGATGCCGCGTGCATATCACCAACCATAGACTAAGCAATGTTGCCAAATGTAAATACAATCAGATAAGTTTAGCCGTAGGTATTTTTGTCTGGATGTCGGTGTTAGGTTGTGAACACATCGCAATTAATAATGTTGAACTTTGATGAGCTTAGAGATTGCTTTGTTTGTATATACGTCTATAAATGGCCTAATCAATTATTGTTTAAATTTATTCATTTTAATTTTGAATTCAATTAGAAAAATTTACAAGGAAATTAGTGAAAGAAACAAGTTGTTGAATTATCATATTGCGTGTCCGCCCAGACTATTTTGAGACACTATTGTCAATAATGTTGATTGTTTTTGCTGAGGCCGTTTGTTGTTAGCGTTATGTAATATATGAAGTTTTGTTGTTTAATTTGTACATAAAGTTCATTGATATTTACAAATTTAAATTGTATATTGTGTGTAACGAATTAAATTGCTTTAGCTAAATCCAAAACACCTGTGCATACGTAACACTGGTGTGTTCACAACTTAGTGTAAAATAAATTCGATCGGTATAATATAGTTAATGTCATAGATTGTGTAGGGAATAGACACGTTAGAGTTACGTTTCGTGGAGATTCTTCGAGCGCAGGAGTCGACGTATATCATTTATTTTCTATTTTCATTGAGAAACGTAAACGTCTGTTGAAATTTAATGTATTAAAATATATTTTCTAGAGAACGCCATTGTTTTATTTGAGACTATTAAGTTTCTATCAGTTATAATTCCAATAAACTCCCGCAACCTTGACAAGATCATCGTTCATCTTGTACCTGACATGAATGAGGACGACAGGAGGCTGATCTTTATGGCGATCATTGGTGGAGCCCTAAGTTCAGCAGTGCACGATTTCTAAGTAATGTTTTGCTCTGTTGGCAACGCTCGACTCTAATTGGCTAAGCAGCACACAGTAGTAATGATATTACTGGTGCATGAATTGATCACGTGTGACAATGTGTTGGGCTGCAACAGTTGTCAAACAAAACTCCGCTCAACGATCACACCTACCCTACCCTACCTACCAGCTGTTATGAAAAGAACTTTGAATTTCCTATACGGACACACAACCGATCATCATGAAATTTTGCACACACATTGTCAGGCGTACAGAAAATGACATGGGGTAATTATCTTTTATCGAGAAAACAAAAGTTTTACAATATTTTGCTTTGGTTGCATGTTGTCACAATAACAACTTTTTGACACATGGCTATAATTCGAAGTTATTATACGCGGAATCAAAAAATTCCAGCATGGAAAATGAGAGCCACATGCATGAGATTGTATTAAATAATGGAAAAAAGACAAAAACACATTCAAAGTATGAAAAATTCGATTTTGTTTAATATCCGGCAACCGTGTCCGTGTCAATGAACTGGTCAGTACAGTTTGAATCTTTTGATTTTGTCAGCGAATAGATTCTCACAAGAGCATCCGTCAATTCGAGACGTCTGGGCCTTATCTCCATATATGTACAACCTTTCCTTCAGCCACTATCAGTTTGTGAGAAACATACTTCGGGACATTATTCAGGATTCAATATACTCTCTCACTTCACTTCAATATACAATATTTGATCTAGAAATTTTACTTATTTCTCTAGGCAAATGTAGTTTTGCAGCATAAATCCCAGTTTAAAACAAATCTGTCAGCACTTTATGCTTATTTAAATTGATCTCAACAAATATATTTCAGTTTGGCGCGAAAATTTACGCGGCAATTTTTGTACTTGAAATGAATGGATTAACTTACGTTCAAAAACCTAGTAATAAGTCAATATACTTTATCAAACACATTACAAATACAGCTTTAAAAAGGTTTTGTCGAGAGATCTGTCTAAAATAAGACGAAAAATAGAGAAACATACCACATTCTTTTGGCTGTCACCTTTTTGATATTTTCTTTGTGATTCCAGTTGAACAATCTAAATTATAGCAATACATCTAATAATCCTATATCAAACAATCACAATTCATTTTGAAATAGTCCAATCATTCATATAAGTTAATAATCAGACCATAGGAATCAATACGCTTCTTAAAACAAAGTGAGAGAGATTGTGGTGGGGGGGAGGAAGAGGTAAAATTGTGTCGCTACGACCGATGGTTCATATCTTCTTCATGTCGGTTGGTGGCTCGCAGGCAGTCCTTATGGATCTTGTACTCAAGGATGACTGTACTCGGAAGCTGTAAGATTCTCTTCATGGCGTCCCTCACTCTTGCCGCCGCTGCTAAGTCCGTGGCGGTTCTGTGCCATACCGCTAAATGGTCTTCCTGGTAAGAAATAAAAAATTACTTTAAAAACCCAGTAAAGTTTAAAGGTCATCGCTCATTAGAGCCACCCGATACCACGACCCGCACCTACTCGCCTTGAGCTATATAGTATGCTGTCTATGAATTTGAACTGGCTAACTCACTACATCGCCTCACCCACGAGCGGGTAAGCAGTAACTGGGACAATGTGTGTAGAACGTATAATTTTTGCTAACAAATTTGTCTTTCGCTCGCTCACTCGTTTTCCCCACAGCTTATAGCCGCTGACCACAGGGTGTCAGGGAAAATGCTGCGCGGGTGTTTGCCTCACGACGAGGCGGCGCAGGAAACATGGGTTGGCTTTAGTGAGTTACAATTAGGTTATCAGTGGCAAGAGTTACTTTAAAGTTACTTTTATTGACGAGGTTGATTAAGAAAATACCAAG
>JWHW01053542.1:20783-31343 GCA_000931545.1 Papilio glaucus | reverse complement strand
AGCACCCATAACCTACGAGCATGTATGCGTAGATGTATGAATGTAGAAGAAGCGAGAGGTGTGCCAGGATCGCGCCAAATGGAAATCCATGATCTCTGCGTCCCCTCTGTGTTACGGGCGTGAGCGCATATTTATTTAGTTACTTTACATAATAGACGAGAACGCTTTTATCTGGGTAATGAATGAAAAAATTTGTCACTGGTATGTAGGATATATGTATGTATATTCCCTTGACCTCCTTTAGCCTAAAAATGAAAGGTGATGTGTCATTTTGTACTCTCCCGCATAGTCGTAACATGATGACCCATGATAAAAACTTAAGGCGTCTTCAAATTTGCGGCGAAATAAAGCACTACAGTGGCGTTACCATAGTGAAGCGCTGCATTTTTTTAAGTTTTTATGACCTGGTAACGAGGAGTAGCGCTGCAATGAAGATACCATAAAGAAGTGCCGTAGTGGCGCTACCATTGAGACAAAGGCTCGACTGTAGCGCGGTAGACGCGAGTCTATAACGCCTCAGTTAATTATAGCAATGTTTAGTTTCAAGAAGCAGTTATGCAATGGATTCCATAGTTATTCGTTACTCTTGTGATGTAGAATACAAGGAAAAAAGAAAATGAACGCGGATCAAAAGTGGAATAATTGTCGAATCGGAAATCATTCCATTGGCTTGCTTGGTTCTCTTGCCAGGGTTATCTGAATGGGCCAGAGCTCGAATTTCAAACGCTTATACTAGAAATAACTAGTTATTGTTGTAAATAATGTAATTGATATCTTGTCCCGTGTATCCGTGCGTATTATGTTACGAAATTTGAGTGACGTGTGTGTGTGTGTGTGTGTGTGACGAGTGACAAAACATAAGTAGACAAGGACGTATGTACTGGACTGGTACATATCCGTTAAATTTATACAAAGATTTATTACTTCCTAGTGACTAGAATTAGGGTTTCAAATTGCCATTTATGTGTTTTTATAATAGACATTATAAAAACACATACTAAATGAGAATCGAGAAAGTTGACTTCAGAGCTACGCTCTTGTGCGCAAAAAACATTTATACTGTGACATAATCTACTGATAGTAAACTACATAGTATAGTCGCTTACTGTACTAACAAATAAAGGCGCATGCGCGGTTACAGGCAAGCGTTAACTTTTCTCCTAAAAAAAGAAACAAAAAATATACTGAACACAAATACAACATATATTTACATATAAATAGAACTACAAATACTTATACAATTTATATCAAAATGCTATAACACTGCGCAGAGGCGTCGAACTCCACGAGTGTTATGTTATTGTGCACGCATAGCGACTTACATGCTTCCCAAGGCCGTAGTTGTATGTGTGTCGAATCATTGGTATGTCGTCGAAGAGCCGGAGCATCATCCTGGCGTTGGAAAGTCGTGAGCCCGCCACCTGCCATGACTTCTCCCCTTTGATGCAACCATAGAGCTTGAATGCGTAGCATGTTAACCGAACCACCTATAAAAGAACAGATTTGTTTAAGATTCTCACTAAATTTGTAAATATTAAGATTAGGAAGAAAGACAAAATTGAAAAAGATGATAAGGACTCAATAGCCTCTAGAAGCAGTTCTTGACTGTCACCAAAATACAAATATAAGGAGAGAGCGACACTGATGTTGGCAAATTGTTTCATTCCTTTGCCGTACACACAGTTGAGGAAGATTCAAATCCTTTTGTTGTAACATATATGTTTAAACATTCAATTATATGATTTAGATGGAGGAATTAAATTGTCTTTTCTGCACATCCATTGTTACACTTAGATTGAATGAATTGAATTTTCATGATCATTTCATTACAAAAGTAGCTTAATTTGTTACAACTGTGTATACATTTTTGATTTCCTGCCTTTAAAAATTTATGGCCAGATATTGGAGTCTCATTGAGGCTTATTTAATAGATGTTAAGCCTGACATAGTTCCCCGAGTATGTTGAATATAGAACATTCTGTTTATAACTAGTGATCTGCATTATCAATGCCCAGGTAGTGCTATCAATTGCAAACACATATCTTCTGCATGACAAAAACGATGAGTGTAAAAGCTTTTTAAGATCTTTTTTATAATGACATTGAAAGATGCTGCTGTCAATCTTATAGAGATTGAAACTTTCATACATTTCACCTCATATCACACAACTTCAAGCCTATTTGATCTAGGATAATCCTTTAGCCCTTGGTCATGGCTGCAACACTTTTTGAAGTTTCATTGCTGACAATCAAAAAAGATGTTGGAAAGATAACTTAAGGAATGTAGTAATAATAAATGAAGAAATTAAAAATAATTCAAGTAATTTTTACACAATTGCTGACTTTTTAAAGTTATTGACGCGCTTAAGTATTTCCACGCTTAAATCCAATATCCACGCTCAAATATTTTGCTTTATAAGATGTTAAAAATCATTAATTGTTGATGTCTGCGACAGGTTAGTGACTGGAATGACAAGAATTCGTACGTATATATCAAGGCTAAATAATTTCCGCATACTTTACCTTGTCTCTTCCATTGTAACTGTCCAAAAGTTCGCAAATATCTTCAACAATCGAAGACATTTTATAAAAAAACAAGATATTAGACTACTAGTTCACTGATAAGTTATCTACAGTAGCCTAGAATCAGAGTCAAGCGTCACGAACGTTTTAAAGCAGGATTTATGTGCGATATTATTTGATTATAACATTTCTCCATGCCGCGTAAAAAACTAGTAGACCTTGATTTCGAAAGGCATGCGCAGGCGGCCTATCTATCTAAGATAGAGAAAATTGAACCCTTCAACAGCAGCTGTACTTTGACAGTTGACGTATTACTTTACGATGACAGTGACACATAAGGGAAGCCAAGAGAACCATTATTTATTTGTCATATCGTTGTTTCCGTTTCAGCCGATATTCGTCCACTGCTCAACGTAGGCCACACTCACCCCTTTGATCTCCACAAAAACCTTACATCCTCATCAACCAGTGGGCTCCCGCTACCTCGACCAGAAAACTGGTTGTTTCATCTTATGGGAGGCCTAGTTACGCTGCGTCGACTTTTATATATTTGCGGCATACGAAAGAGAAATAGTTTGTGCTCCAGTAACCTTTATAAACTATTTTTAAAATACTTTAATAAAGTTGTAGTGTTTTAAAATACATAGTACTCATTTTTAGACAAAATCAAGTCGTACCATACGGGCCTTTCATAACTTTTTTTCTATAACAACTTGATAAAATCATAATAACTTTAAAAAAAGCATCGACACATCAATGTAAAAACATTGATATTTATTTCATAATGTCTATGTTTTATACTCTCTCTTTACTACTCACTACGGTTTTTTTAATACAATGTAAATGTCATAACAATTCAAGCTTTAGCCTCAATATTTGAAATAAAAAAAAATTATCAGCTTTTCAAAAACTATTAAATTATATACAATATTTGATTTGAGGTTAAAAGACGTCTGATACAATGAATGAGTTCTCTATAAATGATATACCGGATTTTTCCAAAAAAGAGCGTATTGTAGTTGTCGGTGTTATTGGAAAATCTCCTTACCGCTATCATAACAAAACAACACCACTGTTGCCTTCGACGAAATGTGAGCAGGTAACTATTCGAATTATCCTTATTACTCTGGGAAGCATGCATATGCTTAGGGTAAATGCCAACTTACACTGTGCTGTAGAACATCCAAACATCTCTATGAAAGTTTTTTAATATCTATACTTGCTAATGATTCTCCTCTTCATATGTTTTGGTTCTTATACGATCAGTAAAATGGGGCTACTATAACTTTCTGTTAATTATTAAAAAATATAAATGCTACAAATATTACATGTTTTCAGAATGGCATTCAATGTTTTTGGGATGAACGAAAAGGCATTCTTTACCTTCATGCCATTACATATTTAGATACAAAACGATTGGCAACGCTAGCTGCTGATCTCAATGAGGATTCAAAATGCTTTGTGAAGGATGCTGATGCAGCCCATTGGCTGGTGGCAGCTGGAGAGCTGGCGATAGAATCCTGTAGGGCTATGGCATTAATATTTCACCTTTGTCATATTGTTATCCTGTCTCTGCCTACACCAGTATTTGATCTAGGGTATCTACAACTGTTTGAAGCTATTGATGGTTACAGGTAATATTTTTTATAGATTGAGGTTGCAAGCTAGGAAGCGGTTCAGTTGATATCAAGTGACTTACCCATAGTCAATAACAAAAATAAATGATTGTTAATGGTTGCTATGGTAATGGTATGTCATGATAATAACAAAATGTCAAAAAATATTGTGTCATACATTACCGTGGCAACCTGTATTTGGTTTTATTTTCCTATCCCTTGGGATTTTTTTTTGTTAAAGGTAACCCTATGTTATTATTGGTAACCCTAAGTATGTGCAAAATTTTGTGACAATCGGTTAAGGAAGCATATGAAACAAACTCACATTCCCTTTGATCATTTTATGATGAATGTAAATATATGTTAATAAGATATAAACAAAAGAGTTTAAAAAACTATTTGTAAATTTTCAGTAACAGATGTAGGACTTATTTTTATTAACTTATTGTTGCACACACTTATTAATATATTGAACCATATAGAATGTATGTGAAATATTCTTTAAGATTGATCTATAAATCTCTAAATATTTGATACTTGATGTGTTGACTGATATACAAATCTTATTCTTCCAGGAATGAACTACACATCCAGACTAAATCTGCCCTAGCAGAGGCCAAAGTTGGGGGCACATGGGAGAGTCATGGCAGACCCTGTTGTCCCCGCTTGTTATTCCATTTCCGTAGGGCTCCAACTCCTCTACGTAAAGTTCCAGCGGCCTTAAAGAGACTTGAACATGCAGTAGAAGATCAACTATATTTTATGTTAAGGAAAACCAGGATCATCACTAATGTCTGGTAAGCTATATATTATGTTTTAGTTTATTTATCTTTTTATCTGAAAGATTTCAAAGTAGCTACAATTTACCTACAAAGAAAGTTTGGATAAGCAAAAGAAAATATGTATGATATAGGAGATCTGAGTATCTGCCTTGCAATTTGAAATGTACATTGAAATTCAGTTGCTCCGAGTCTGACACTACTCAGAGAGATAGAGATAGGTGTAGGCTTCTCCACTCGAAAGAAAGTTATAACATATAATTAGAATCTAACATATAATTTGAAAAACAAATTCACTTTTTAAAAAATTATTAACAGCCTGCAACAACATCTGTTGCACAAATGTGCCGCCTCGACTGGTGAAATACCAGAACCTCACAGAAAACAGGTGTGAAGTAGAAGTACTGTATTTCGTACGTTGACTGAGGTGCCAGAGGCATAATTTCAGTCCTCGTCCCCTTCCCACTGTTTCCTCATAATGATAGAATGGGAAAGGTGAGGATTCGACGGGGGAGGGGATTAATGGGGAAATGGAAATATTATTTTTCCTATCTTTGCCTTCCTCTGTGCATTAAAGGTAGGCAACGCATCTTCAACTCCTTTGCTTGTTTGCCACCTTCTTCCATCATTATTAAAACTTAATTATGAAAACTTAAAGTGAAAATATTTAAAATTAATTCTTCTCAATTTCAGTGCCAAATCGGTCTTCGCTATTCCTAAAAACGAAGAATTCGTTTACATAAATACTGAAGAAGAGACTGGGTCAGCTCGCGACGTCAGTTCTCTTGTCCGAGGGCTGATCCAAATGTGTAATGGGACGGAACCTGAGCCTCCTAGTGAGCGATCTAGTTTTCGACAATTTCTGCAAGGACATATTGACTTGGCATTCGGCGAAGGTTTTGATGATAACGTCGGAAAGTATGCTATGAGCACTTCATTCTTTGAGGTTAGACTTAATGATTGACTTTGAAATGTGTATGATTATAAAAGGACATTTTCCTTATCCCAAGTGGTTCGGGTACGGAATAGTTTTTTTTGTTTTTTTTTATGGAAGAAGGTGGCAAACGATCCCCGGATCCCCTGATGTTAAGTGAATGTTACCCATAGACTTCTGCAACGAATAAATATGTTGCAGATGTGTTTCCTACCTTTAATGGACAGAGGAGGGCATAGACAGGAATAAGGATATTTCCTTTTCCCCGTTAACCCCCTCCCCGTCCAATTCTCTTCCCGTTCCCATCCCATCTTTATGAGGAAAGGATATGAAGGGGAAAAGGACTGAAAGTAGCCTTCCGACACCTCATCAGACGAAATGCAGAGTACTTCTACTTCGCATCTGTTTTCTGTGAGATCGTGGTATTTCACCGGTAGAGCCGGCCCATTCGTGCAACAGATGTTACTGTTGTGGGCTCTACCACTGTTAAAATTACTGATTTTCCATCCACATTCTACATTAAAAATGACAGGCGACGATTTTGAAATATGGATCTCATAGATCTCAATATGGATGGAAAAGTTGAAATTCAAATATTTTCAATGGAACAAGAGTAATTAGACATGCTGGGACCTCATAATACCTCATAAGACCTCAAACAGAACTACCATAATATCTAATTCATAACCTGAGAATTTTTGTTTGTTCAATTCAAAAATGTTTGCAAGATTCAGTAAAAAATTTCGTCGTATATTCTTTAAGTAGATATTTTACGTATAAATATAACAAATCTTGTTTTCACAATTAAATTATTAAAAAGTATTTATATAAAAAATATTATACTGTTGTGTGTACAGTTGCCAAGTGCCTCCTCGTGGCGTAAAGCAGCGCAAGTACTTACACCCATATACCTTCAGACTGCCAAGTCTGATGATGATAAGGAATCTGGAGGAGTGCTGTTTGACACCCTGGCTACTGATGTCCGGTTCTCACAAGCGAGATGTGCTAAGGTATGATCTTGTGTTTAATTTTCTTTAAGCTCGTCGTCGCTTCACTCTTGTCAGAGTGGTCGCACGTCGTCCTGCTATATTGTCCTGGTGCATATTCGTCTACGAGAGCACCAACAGCCTTCACTTGATCCGTCCATCTTATTGGGGATCCCCCTTATGGTCGTGTGCCTTCGATTTTCTCTTTTCTTTAAGTACTTTTTTATCAATTGATCAATTTTTTGAGCCATTTAAATTGGTGGTCTCTCAGCATCCACATTATTATGACAATACCAACGGTAGGTTTATTTGCTATTCAGCATTGATAGCTTCCATTCTTAAGCCAATGTATACTTTAATTTTAACAATGTCATAGTGAAAATATAAGATTATAATATTTTCTTATTCTAAATACATTTTAATGTATTTTATTGTAGGTGTTGCCGATAGCGCAAGCATCGTACACTGAAGGTTTACCGCCATACTACTCCAGTCAGCAACACGCTCATAAGGTTAGCATAGTTAGTTATAAATAAAAATAAATGTTTGTATGCATGTTCACTTCCTGGTTCTTAAGCAAATATATTTAGGTCTTAGAAAAAATATTTAATTTAATAAATATTTCTGTAGGTGACTGTGGCTATAAGCGAGCTGGATGCTATGGCGCGCGGACCGCTGATCGGGGGCGCACGCGCCCGCCTGCGAGCCGCCTGCGCCGCCGTGTGGAAGCCCCGCCGGCTCTGTGAAGTCCTGTCCCTCACGCAGCACCCTTGTATTGAACCAGAACAGTTAGTGTCTACATATATTACATACTATATGACTTTATCTTGCACCAACAAATACATAAATTACCTGGAAAAACGTCCATAGTAAGACTCAGGCATCGTCCAAGTAAAACCATAAGGGACGGACTCTTGGCCGCCTTCATTAAATTTAATACCCATGTAATTTTGTATATATAGTTTTTTTAATTACTGATTAGATAATTTTGTCTACAGTGACAGTAGCAAAGACCACTCATCAGGCGTACGTTACATCAGCGCGTGCAACTGCGGCCGCACCAAGTGCTCGCGCGAGGACCCGTACACGCTGCGCCAGGCCAACTACGGCTTCTACCAGCAGGCGGCCGAGGAGTGCAGCGCCTGCAGCACGCTGCAGACTATCGACATGCCTGTCTTCCAACCTTCGACGCCCACATTCAAGTACCACCGTATTTCATTAACTATATGAACTGTGTTTCTATGCGAAAAGAGATGTCTCCCGATGAGCTAGAGGTGGAAATTTCCCCTACTTTTTTGATAGAAGATGACAAACGAGTTAGCGGTTCACTTAATATGAAGTGACCGCTAAACATCTGCAACAAGTCTAATAATTGCAGACGCGTTGCCTACTTCTAATGAACAGAAGACAGAAAAAAGGTTTTTTTCTTTTCCAATCCATCCCCTTTTTCCCAATTTTCTAATAATAATAGGATGGGAAGGGAAAGAGATCCATAATTAGGACTCCGGCACCTCACTTATCAGAAAACGCAGAATTCTACTTGACGCCTGTTTTTATGAGGTCCTAGTACTTCTCCGGTCTAGCCGACCCAATCCTACAACATAGTGTACTACTTCATCCCATTCAAGGTCGATAACTGTACAGGGCTGCTTCAGTGAAAGGATCAAGCAATGAGGAGACTGCAGAGGTACCAGAAGCTCCAGCCGAGGGGTCAGGGTACGGTGGTTCCGTGGGCTCGGGGGAGGGTTGCGAGGGATCGGCGTGGTCACCGCACGCCCTCTCCCCAGGGTCCGCACGCGAGGACGATCACGATGACGATGCACCGGCTAACGACAGAGATGGGTACGATCTGGTGCCAGTTAGAGAGGATACCGCTTCAGGTACAACATGCTTAATTTTTATAGGCTAAGAGTCACCAATGTAATTTGATTTAATAATTATTTTTATATCAGTTAAACGATCTGATTTGATCAAACGTATAGGACAGAGCTCAGCATGGATTGTGTGATACACAACACTGACTCTCAGCGCTGCCCTATCGGTACTGTACAAACATAAAACAAGTATCACATTTAAATACATAACAGAGACACGACGAGGCGGGCGTTTTTCTAAATTAGTACCCATCGTTTGCCAGAATGCTCATCCCTCTGTGTTGTAATATTAGATTGTTCATTCTTAATATATATTTACATACAAGATTTTTTTTTTAAGTAGAAAATGGCATACGAGCAAGCGGGTCGCCTGATAATAAGTTATCGCCCTAAAAATTATATTTCCTTTTCCCCACCCATCGTCTTCCCCGTCAAATCTTCTACTCCTTCCCATCCTTCCCTTATTAGAAGAAGATGGGAAAAGAAAGAGGACCAGAATTAGGACGCCGGCACCTCACTCATCAGACTAAACATTAATTATTTCTACTTCATTCCTGTCTATCACGTTGTGGTATTTCACCGGTGGGCTTCATGAACAGAAGTTTTTATTAATCTGCATTGTATTGAAATCTTGTGATACGTCTTTATTCTTTATATTCCAGAGAAAGTGATAAGCCGTCAGCCATCAACGACCGAGTACTTACCGGGCATGCTGCACACGGCGAGCCCATCGAACCTGCTGCCGGCCTTCCCCAGTTGGTCGCTGGTCTGCCTTGGCCCCTCCTCACTGTACTCGCACAGCCTGGGCCTACCCGAGCACCTGCAGCCCGGCTTCTTGCCCCACACCAACTATCTGCTGCCCTGGGACTGCATCGTTAAGTAAGTAGGCAAATATACATATACCTTGTTTCATTGCAAGATATGATTGTTGTAAACAAACAAACGTCATTTACACACGGTGGCCATTACACTTTTTATACTTTCATTTGAAATGTAATTTTATGGAATTGTGAGATAAAGTGAGGTCAAATTGTGTAATATGAATAGCTAATGTTATACGGTAATGTGTGAAAAAGTTTTTTTTCGAAAATATTTAGAAATTTACGAATTTTAATCTAAAATCCTTTGGAATCTCATGTTGCTGTGAAACGAGGTAGACTTCCGATAGTTAACGTATAAAATAATATCTCCTCAACGCGTCTTCCAGTCTGAATGAACGCTATAAGCTCAAAAAAAAAAAACAACGGACCAACCAATAGACGAAATAAATCAAAAGAAAGGTTAAGGCATGTGTATTATTTAAAATATTAAAACACAATATTAAGACAGATCTTTTAACATATATGCTTACCGTGCGAAACCTGTATATAGTACACAAGTATAATATATATTTGTTTAAAGAATGGAGCAAGCCAATGCGTGGCGAGCGTCGCGCGGGCGCGGCAAGGCGACGCCGCAGCACCACCTCACCGTAAAGATCTTCATCGGCTTTGAATTTGAATGTACCCGAGGACATAGGTGAGGCTAACTCTTGTTTATAAAAACATCTTGTATATAAACACTTGTAAACACTTGGCTTGTTGTAGGTTTCGAATCTCTTTTCCCAATCGTCTTTCACCGGTCATTAAAAGAAAGCTTTAACTAGAAAGTGAATAGAAAACCGCTGAGTATATACTTTTTGTTTAATTACTTACTATTCATAATCAATATTAGTTCTGATGCATGATTATTTTATTACTTACTTCTTAATTGGTAACATTGAAGGTTCATGATGTCGTCTCCTGACGGACCGCCCACCGGCGGTGTGTCGAGCGGCAACTGGGCGCGGGACGCGGCGGCGGGCGCGCAG
>JWHW01053518.1:3619-15221 GCA_000931545.1 Papilio glaucus | reverse complement strand
AATAGAAAAAGCAAATAGGCTACTTTTTATTCCGGAAAAATTTGGGATAATTTTTTTGGTTTTTGTCTACGTATATAAAAGGCGATGTTCCCTATGGATTCCGCAAGGGCTATCCGGGCGAAGCCGGGGGGATCACTAGTATTTGTATAAGTGTTTGATAAAAGCAATTTTTTAAAGTGAAAACTTCTTTAGCGCCATAACCACCGCACAACAACATCAGAGGAACTGGAGACGCGCTACCAGCCTTTAAGGAAGGATTACGCTCTTTTGTTGTAGGACCCGTATCGTATTTGTTTGGTTGAGACAGTACAGCCTTGTAGTACACGGGAATTAATCGATCCGAGCCGTCGACCGAGTCCGATTGTCCGTCGATTACGACCGTGATTCTACTACCCTCGAGGAAGCTAGAGTAATCCAGTCGCATAATTTCCCGGGAAGCCCGTAGAAAGACAGTTTTGCAAACCCAATCGAAGGCCTTTGCTACGCCCAGACCTCCAGCCTTACCGCCAGGGCCTACAGATAATATTGATCTGCTTTTAAATACAACTGACATGTGGCAGTACCTTTATCGGCAGTTTGATAAACTCGTAAACAAAGGCCTCGTGATAATATAATATGAAACTTTTCTAACGACGGTAGCTACAGGGGAAGATGTTTCTATCGTAGTACAATAACTAAGCGTGAAAATATTAGTTTTTACAAATGTTTAATTTTAAATTCTTGTTGTTCGCATGACATGTTATTTTTTTATTACTCACAGCTAAGCATACTACATGTATGCTTACTATGCCATATATACTTAAACTTATATAATTATATCGGGCGTCATCAAACCTAAATATATAAAAACTTTTCGTGATTCTTATTCTTGATATAATAGATTTCAGAGTCGGTGCTTAATTTGTATTGCGGTGCGTTCGTTACGGGGGTGTAGGTGTCCCGTGGCACGGGCTGAATTAAAAACTGTTGTGCGGGCGCGGCGCGGGGTGGCGCGGGGAGGCGCGGGGGGGCGCGGTGCGGGACAGATTAAAAAGCTCGCGGACATCCGGCGCTGCTTCCTGACTGCCGCCCGCGCGGGACACCTCTCACATTGCTCTTTTCATCGCCTCTTCACTGTTACGGATTATACGTCGTACAAACATATTTTAAGCTTTGTTGTGATTTATTTACATTCCGTCATAATTTCGTACCACAATCATGACAATGTCGTGTAATAATTGTGAGATAGAGACGTTACTTGCTTAGTATAACTTATAAATTTAATTCGCTTGTATTATCAGGTTTGAATATTCAAGCGAATTTGATTGTCGTAGACCAGACCAGATATAGCCTTAAAAGTTATATGTAAATGATTATATAAAGTTTGTACCAACTTTGTGTTGACGTCGAAGCGTGAATGTACTGGAGTAATTACATCGCAGTACGTATTTAAATTTAATTAATAAATTAGCAGGGCGCGTGTGTCCGAGAGAGCGGCCGGTGATAGTTTGAACTGCTGTCCGTTTATACATAAATGCATGAGGAAAGTTTGATTGCGGCGCGGGATCAGCGGCCGGCCGCGCGCGCCGGCAAACTGTTTGTGCTAGAGCAGTGCCATCATACTGCAGGTTAGGTTAACATGACATGATATTTCCGCTAACACGGAGACACTAACTTTTCTTTATCTTTGTTAACTTTCTGCAAAAGTTATGTTTGTACAACATTAAGGTATAAAAGTCTGGACATCGTATGGGGCATGTTCAACAAACTTAAATTATAAAACAATTAAAATTTGCTGATTGTACGTTTAGAGAAACTAGCCGTAGTGGGGTACCAGTGTATTCTGTGAACAAGCCATGAGGCGCAATCAGACAGACACACGCCCACCACGCTCGCAATTGTACTAATTGTGCTACGACGCGAACCGACACACTACCTTACTTTTCTCTCGTTAAGTATTATTCCTCGATATTTATTTCTCGTAACGGTACTAGAGCCGGCATCTGAGCAGCTGGTGTACGAATGGGTCGAGTTGACATCATTCATGGTAAAGGTGATCACTAAATCAGATAAGCTCCTTCTTCCTCAGCCTCCATCTAGCATACTAAAAAAAACGTAAATAAAATCAATGCATTTTCAAGAAATATAAAAAATCACACAAAATCACAATAAACACATATATAGCAGTGTATAGTAGTTTCGAGTAGTCGAGAGATAGTATATTGTCATCCACCTCGCAGAGGATCAGACGTCTGTGCGAAACAAGTTCTACTCTTGGAAGAAGACCGTATGAGAGAAGGTCACGACCCTCAGAAATCAGGAAACGACGCACAGAGAGGTAGGGACCTGCTTTCATCATTTCTTTTTATTTTTCCTTATAACTTAAGGTAAGACTTAAATATCACGTAGTGTGCTTCGATACAAATTTAAGGACTTTCTTAGAAGTTAAAGTTGTACGGGAGGTCAGCAATTAGTCAAATGGACGTAGCGGGGAGGAGGCCGGCCCGCTCGACCGCAGCTCGCGCTACCTTTTGATCGCGATGACCTTACTTCAGGGTTTGATCTGTGTAATGTCGACGTCCTCACCTGTGCTAACATCTTGGTTTGTTATTCTGAGAATTAATCACGTGTAAAAGCGTTTCTTTTCAACGTATATTTAAATATAGATGGATTAAGAGTAAAAGATAATTGTATTTTTTATAGAAGAAGGTGGCATAGGTGGCAGACAAATGAGTTGCAGATTCAAACTCTTATTCACAAAGGAGGGCATAATCAGAAAAAAAAAGACGTTTCATTTTCCTATCCATCCTCTCCACCGATTGTCTTTCCTTTAGATCCTTTACTTATTAGAAAAGGATAGGAAGGGGAAGAGGACCAGTATTAGGTCTCCGGCACCTTACTCATCAGACGAAACTTAGACATACTTTACACCTGTCTTCTGTGAGATTGTGGTATTTCACCGTTCGAACTGACTCATTCAGATATTGTTGTTGTGGGCTTTCTGGTGTTGAACCTACGCCGTTATGTTTTAAGAGACATAAAAAAACGTTCCGAATACCTAATATGTAAATGATATATTTGTAATAATTGTGATTTAAATCAATGTGTTAATATTTAAATATGTCAAAGACTAGGAGTACATTTTTAAGCCGCGCCTTAAACAATCCCAGCGAACGTGTAACAATTTGAATAGTTCAGAAGAAAGGTTTGCAAATGAAGGTCAACGCGGCAAATAAATCAGGTCCCGTGGGCGCTGGGAGGTCCCGCGACGCCCTCGGGCCGCCGGCAGCCCGCTTGGCGTATGTGTTCCTAAAAAAATTTGGTTTTAATTTAAAGCTTTCTCTAAAATTGTTCCAATTTCTATAGTAAAAAAATAATAATTTGTGTTTTTCATACCTACTATACTGTAGGAAGAGACTTGTGATTTCTTCAGAAGTTGTAATTTTGGATTCTTCTAACATTTGCCTTGTCGGCTTGTGTGGGAGTCTTCGTGTGTGATAATTGAAAATATATTAGAATTACAACGCGTTCGATCTAAAACGAACACTTGACGGAAGTCATCAACATGTACAGTTGCATACGGTAATTGCACACATCTAATTTAAACAGATTTATTGTGCTATCTGTTAGTTAAGTGAACTGGCGGAAGTTTTCTTTAAATATGAATATTAGATTACTTAATATAATAAGTTTATTAGAGTTTGTATTTCAATAGTTTAAAGACAAGTGAAGCGGCGGCAGCAAGCCATTCATCTCGGTTCGCTTTAAGGAATGGTTCAAATCGAATGTAGATCTGGACGTTTATTTTTCCCGAGACGTCGTCTCTTGGCCGCACCGAGCTGCAATTAATATTAAAGCCTCCGCACTGGTCTACAGTATAACCGGGTACCTAATGATTTCTATTTTAAAATTAAATTGTAACAAATAGTTTGTAACGAATTCATAACAAATGTGATAAGACTAAATTTGCCGCTGAGTTATTCCATTAGAGATGTATTATGATGTACGTTCATAAAATACTTGAGATGTAGAACGACTGGTGAATAGGGTCCTTGGTTTAGTTGCTTGAGGTGCAGTTGATAGACGTGAGAAGTTATAAGAAAAATTTAGGATATAAATGTGTACATTGTGTGGTGAGCGGACAGGACCGCGTTTTGCAGTAGGGTAGTGTCGTAGGTGAGGCGGGGTGCGTGTGTGTGCGGACGGCGGACGGCGGACCGGAGCGGGCGCGGGCGACTGGCGTTGAAGCGCGCGATTTATGCCCTCGCTAATTTATAGCCCGGGCCTCGGAGTCCGGACGATTAATGGAAACACTTGCGCGAACTTTAATGATGTTTCATTTTAATTTATTATTATTTTGTAAATACGTATTGTTATACTTCACGTGTGTTTGATTAAAAATTAAAGGAAGCGTAAAAACGTTACGTTATTCAGGTTTCAAATATTGCTAATATAAAACATTTGTTGAAAATATTTGTTTTTTAACGTAGCATACATTTTTTCAAATAACATCGGCCAGCAGATGGAGTTAAATAGGTTTTTTAAAATTCAAAATATCGGTTTAGTATCCTTATTATACAATTAGTACATTAGTAGAAACACTACAGTAATGGGCAACAATTAGTAGTATAACTGAAGGAGACAGCGCTGCGCTTTCCCTGCGGTAGCTACAATGGCTATGTAATGAGATAAGCGAATAAAACAAATTGTTTTCCGAATTACTATTTCATGGCAGCTCGACTACTTTATGGGGCATCATACGCGAGATTCATACATTTTCATGGTATGGCAAATCCGCGTTGACCCCGCTCAACCCTTAGATTTTTTGCCGTCTTCACGAGAAAATATGATTCCTTTATAGTATTGTTTTATTGCTTGTACCTATTAACATATACTTTGTCCCGGACTGGTATAATAAGTAAGGAAAAATGAATAGTAGGGTTAGCAAAAAAGTTGGAGGTGGAGAAGGGAAAGCACGAGAAGAAAGAAAAAATTAAATATTGCTAAACATAATTTTAAATATAAATCTTCAGGATATTAATTTTTTTTTGTAAAAATTATACGCGAGGTAACTACTTTAATACTAAAAAGCCAGGATTTCTTAAATTTCAATTCAAATATAAATAAACACAAAAATACAACACAGTCGCTTCATGTCTAAATACATACATAAATAGGTTTAGTCGCCCCTACTACGATCGTCGTCCGCGACGCTGCTTCCGCAACAGCTTTGGGTCTTTTTTGCTGACGGTGCGCGGCGCGGCGGCCGCGTGCGGTGGCCAGCTCGGCCCGGCAGCGGCGACGGCAGCACATACGGCCCATATTATATTATATTTGCATACGGACCGCTCGCCGCGGCCGCCTCTATTTATCGTCGTGTTTGTCTGCATACGTCCGCGCCCCCCGCACGCCCCGCGTCCTCTCAATATCTATGCTAACGGGATTATTATACACTCGCAGTCTTGTATATCTCCGGAGCTCTTTTATTGTATCATTTTATTAAGTCGCAGCGGGACGACGCTACCTTGAGATTGGACAATCAACTCGAATGGTGTACTTTAATCAGCCATATTTATGTTGTTCTCCAGTATTTTATGTTTGCCAAACGTTCTCTGGTTATCAAGCGACAGAAAATATGACAAAAACAATGTCCACTCACACACACAACTGAGTCTTGGGTCGTTTATGACTTGCGTATCGACACTTGACCTTCAGCTGCTCCCACAGGCACCGAACACGGCCTGCCTCTTGCGTTTCGGTAACCGTCCAGCTCATATAAGTCGTCGGTAATTGTAATCTGCGTCATCGTGCAATATGACTAGTTTAATTTATTTTTTATTGTAACTTTATCTTTTTACTTGTAACTTAAATTCATTGAGATTAGGAAGTATTTGCATATTCTTTTAATTTATCATAAAGTGATTGTGTTTTCAACCTTAAAACATTAGTCGGTAGCAATCACTGCGAGATCGTTCGCGTGCAGTGAATTTGTTCAAAGTTTATTTGCAATAAGTGGCAGTTTAAGCAGCGTCGCACTGGATGCAATATGTTAAGTTGGCAGGCTCGAGCCGTTCCCTGCGAGCCCGCTGGCAGCGCGCCGGCCGCCGGCTCGGTCGCACCCGATGACATGCGAAATTCGATGAAGGTAATTTCACCATCAGAATGTACTCATGCAAATTTATTTTACTTTTTGTGTGTACATTTATTTTTCGAAACGTAAAATGACGAAGGAATGAACGTAAAATTTTAATTAGTAAAAACAGTTATAATAGAGAGAGGATTTGCGTTTTATCTGATATTATGAAGTATCATAAAACTGAACTTAACGAGAATTTTTTCGCGACACATTACAATCAAAGTTCAGATTAATTTTATGGAGATTGTAAAAATGCCACGCGCTCGTTATTTTGTTATATTTTGTATCATAATTTCAATCGTCTTGTAACTTTAAATTATTGCTACAAGCCACTAGGTGATGTTACAACAACATGCATGTTACAGCGACTTGTAACAAAGATGTCCGTTCAATTTTGATAAAAGTACTTACATAAATGTAACTTTTCGTATCACTTCTATTCGTTTACGAAATGATATCTGAGCGGGCGAGGCGGGCGAGGCGGGCGAGGCGGGACGGAGCCGCGGGCGTAAGCTATCTCCCGATAAAAATGAATGTCCTCGGCGTCTCAATCAGACGTCGCAATCAGGTACCGTAGCCGCCTCGCACACATGCAGACATACACGCCGCAAAGGGTACGGCGTGCTTTGTCATCGGCCCACTAAACGCGCGATTTTATTTTCTTCCTCATTCATCAACCTGTAGATAATAGATTAAGGGAAAATATAAAAAGGCAAGCCGAGGTGCAGCTACATAAAGCAATTAAAAGGATAATAGTTGCTCAAAAGAATCAAGTCATGCCAAAAAGATGATGAGGAAGTGAAAGAAAGAAAATTATTTTTATCATAAAGTGATTAATAATATTTGATAGGAACATATTTATTAATTCCGCGAATACAATTTGGGTAGAAGCATAAATAAAAATTAAATAAAGGTCTATACGCGAATGGTTTTTAAAGAAATTTAATGTGAAGCTTGCAATAAACAAGTAAGGTGCGGCTGGACGCCGGCTTTATGGCCCCATGTGTCGTAAGGAGCGCGTCACGCGCGCCATTCCCTCAGCAATATTGTCTAAAGCAATTTGTATGTAAATCAATTGTTGTTAATACTATTTATGTCGATGCTTATTGAGCGTCACTACTTACTTCCAGCGTGGACCGCTTCGCTCGACCCTCGCCTCTCCAGCGCTCGCTACAAAGCGCAGAATCCGCTTCAACACTTCGAGCACTTAAGTCGGAACCAACAAAAAATGTGAGACGAGACGTGCCCGTTAGGGAATTGTTAATAAGGGATTGTCTTGCGCTCGCCTCTTCGTCGGGAGTTACGGTGGTTATAAATTTTATTATATTATAAATACGAAATTTATGAATGCGCTTTATAGGTGTTCAGATGCAGGATGGGAGATAGAGAGACTTTCGTATTACCTTCTGTTAGATCATTTTGTTACAGTCCCTTTTGTCCCCTACATTTATTGTATGCTATTCAAAGTTATTGCATAATTCTCGCGCCGTTCTTTAGAAAGGTAAGTTGTGTGAAGTTGTCAACAAGATAAATAACTTAAAGATCCATTAGATTTAATTCACGTGGAAATACTGCTGGTTAAAGGAATGAAGTGATTATTTTTGACAGTGAAGTAAGCATAAGTTTTTATTTTAATTGAGAGAGTTATCGTGACTGTAGTTAATACTCTAACGTTTAAATTGGTGGAAAATATTAATTCAGATCAAGAATTAAAATATATGTTACAAGAAATATAGTCATTAAGTGGAAACTTGTTGACTATATTTCTTGTAACACATATATGGAATTTTATATCTTTACATATTTAAATAGATTCAGTATTAAATATTACTTTTAAGGCTTTGCATTTAAAGATTCCAGGAAAGAAGTTTATAAATGCCGAATGCAACATTTTCTTTTACCAAGAGTTGTGAATCGCATTGGGCACTCGGTCGCTGTCAGTTTTCAGATTAATTACTAATTTACGCGTGTTCTAAAGAATGCTCTTGGGTAAAAATTTGTAGAATAGTTGCAATATAGTGAAAGTACTAACGCCATCTATTGTCCACATAATAAACTCGGTGATGCGAACCGATAAGTTTTACCCCTACCGAAAAGTGGTCAACGTGGCTGTGATGTTTTTTCTTCAAAATTATAAAACGCTTTTTAAAATCGCCGATATCAATCGTGCAACTCAGTGTTTCACATACATTATTTGCAATGGACAAGTCCTCATAGGAATCCTGCAAATATGTAACTAGGCTTGGTCATAATACTCTTACGTTGCAACACATTACTCTAAAATACTGACTTCGGTTGAGCTCCGGTATCTATACTCACACTATCTGCATCTCAATATTAATGATCGTGGCAGAGAAACAAGTCACTATCTAAACACTTGTCCTCCTTGTTGTAACTAGTTCGTCCGACCCCTCACAGGAACTTGAAACATTTAGCGAAACAAAGTGTATGTGCTCGTAAGCTACTTGTACGCAAATTTCACCGGAACGTACTGTCGCCTCTCCCTTGTTATTACCGTGGGCTTCCACTGCAGTAAAATCGTGTCGCGATACTTTCTCTCTGAAAAAACTGAGATGACAATATATTTTATGTGAATGTTTTCGGCAGTGAAAGTCCACGTTTACGTTGTGTGAATGGGAATAGTTCAATTTATTAGTATAATATTCATGAAAATCGCGAAAGACCAGTTATCACAATCAAAACTGATCGTCAAAGATTAGAGTTATCGGGTAGGAAAACATCATCATTATAATTATCCTTAGAGTTTAGGAAAAGTTTAGTGAACGTGAGAAAGAAGCGACAAGTGAGCTAACTAAATAAGTAAATAGGCCGACAAATCACAGCCGTATCGGACTAGCCGCTGCCTTATTTATGTTCGCTGACTCGGCGATAGTCGACCGCGAGCCACTAACATCGCATAGGGGGATGCGGCATATATAATAAATAAATAATAAAAAAAAAACAGAATTATTTATCTTTATGGTATATTAACTATTTTTTAATAAACATTTCAAGAGTAGTAAATACATATCCTGCGAATTGCGCCTCACTCTCATTAATTTAATGTCAAGTTAATTCATACGCCACGCCTTAAACAAAACCTTTTTATTTATATTTGTTTCAAAATTATAAGTATAAGAACATTGCCATGCCACATCCATCGATGGTTGCGTGACGCTTGGCGCGGCCGCGACGTGTTTATTGCGTCGTCTCCGCGGTATCGCGCGCGGACGCAGCCCGATACAGCCTTAATTAGCCTCTGCTCGTCCCGCCACCTAGCAAACTCTTAGACACGACCACACGATACACTCAGTACACGTTTACTTGTAATATAGACGTATATCTAAAATTCGACTTATTCGCACAACAGTCTCAAGATCAAGTATGAAGTTTAACCTACAGCAGTTAGTGTAACTCATTTGTTATGAATATGAAAGTGTAAATTTTTAATTAGCCCGTCTAAACATTTGGAGATCTTTAGGCATATGTGTTGTTTATTACAATAAATCACCGAGCGACGTGCGGGTAACTCGCGGGCTCTCGCCGCGCTCGCCGCGCTCGCCGCGCCCCCTGGCGGCGCTCGAGACGTCCCGCTCGAAGCGATCTCTTAATTTATTATGTCCGCGGCGTTCCTTTACAAGTTATTGAGATCGCATTTCGATCAACTCAAACGTTTGGATAAATTTGGGCCAATGTTTCGATTGTAAACTACTCTAAACAAAAAAAGGCTTTGATAATAAAACACGAAAACTTAATATAAATAGCGTTAATTAAAGTAAATATATACTTTAACAAAATATTAATGTCAGATGACATAGCCGAGCTTATGTTGCGAATCAACCCAGCGCTCATTGTTATCAAAAATAAAGTAACAGAAAGAAACAGAGCCGGCCACAGATATCTTGTAATGGGAGAGAAAACAAATTGACTCATTGTACAATTATTATTGAGCAGAGAGCATAAATAAAACGGCACGAGTCGCTCGGAGCTTTATTATATCCCTGCTCGTTATTTGCGAGGCCCGGGGAGTGCCTCGGCGAGGCTCGGGAGTGCCTCTGCGACTCCCGCTAGGACTATTGAAGCAGATCACACTAATGAATTGCATAAAGTAAAGCGCTTAAGAGTTCTGTTATATTGATAAGTTGGGTTTTTAATTGTGTTATTTTTACTTAAAAAATCATCAAGTACCTAAATAAAGTACTAGCGACCCGCTCCGGGATGATTCTCTATACGAACTTTCATTACAAACTTTAGATCTTTAGGAGATTATAACAATATGAGCTCACATCCGTAGCACAGAGGGGTAGGTAGAGATCATGGATTTCCATTTGGCGCCATCCTGACACACCTCTTTCGCTTCATCTACATCCATACATCTTCATACATGCTCGTAGGTTACGGGTACTCCATAATCACTTTTCTTTAGTGTGTCACTAATATGATCGATAGTTGTAGTGTTCACTCACTTTTGCGACTGTCAAAAGCATTTCCTGACACCTACCTAATGCGTGATACATAGATTAAAAGCTTTTTTAACGCTGGTAGAGCCCGCAACAACAATTTCGACCGGCGAATAACCTTACAGAAGACAGGCGTGCAGTACAAGTATTCCGCGTTGAGTCCGAGGAGTGAGGTGCCAGAGGCATCCATATCTGATTAGTAAAGGATAGGAAGGGAAAAAGATTTGATGGGGGAGGGGATGGATAAAAATATCCTTTACCCGGTCTCACCCGCCCTGCAATTTTACTTAGACGAAATGATATTACCTATTTAATACTACCGTAACCTCATCATCATCTCACTGTCCTTTTCCCGCGTATGTGGGGTCGACACAGTATGGCCGTAGCACAGTTAAATTGATATAACTTTTTTATTTATAAACCGATTGACATAAAACAACTGAATATTAAGCGAAGCTTAGCATTATAATCATCAACCCTCATAACTATAAAACTAAAGGCTACTATAAAACTTTTACAATTGGATTTCTATCAAACCTAGCTTAACCTAAGTTACAACTAGTCGCTGTACAACAGCGCAGCAGTCCACACAATACACACATTTATCTGTTTAAGTACGCTGCAATGTCCTGAGACAAGACAAGCGGCGAGAGAATATATTTCTGTTTCTGCACAAGCTGAGTCCGCGCGGCGCAGGCGGCCGCTCGCAGCCCCGGACGAAGACAGCTTGCGGTCGCGCCGCGGCCTCGTATCTTGCGCGATGTGGACACTCTGCTACAATAGAATACTCCAACTTCCACCACTTTACATTTTGGTTATCTATTAGAGTTACTTCTTAAAAGATATTATAAAATAGTTTATTTTAAATATAATATTGTGGATGTTATTTATATACTCTCTCTCAATAATCTGAATAAGTTCAAACAATCTTTTATTAAATGCATCGAAACTGCCCTTTTTATTTTGTTGAATTTTAAAATATTTAATTTATTTTAAGTATCATATCGTTAGTTCGAGTCTAACAAAC
>JWHW01053466.1:588194-602870 GCA_000931545.1 Papilio glaucus | reverse complement strand
GAAAAAAGCTTTAAAAATAAAACGTCAGTCAGGTAAGTTGCAACTTAATAAGGATGAGTAATATTTCTCATAAAGGAAGAATGAGAATCTAACAAAGAACATAACAATTAGAATTCCGGAAATAAATTAAAAGCGCATGCTTTGAAACATATCAAGAGATTGATTAAATGCATATTTCTATTTTCCAGTCGTGTGTGTATTCGTTGAAAAAAGCGTAACCTACTTCTGCGAACACATAATAACAATGCAGTCTATTAAACTTCACGGTTTTCAAGTAAATTCCAGTCATTAATGCAAGAATTCCGTGCCAATAGCTTACTCGTTAGGGGCACTTTGACTTGTCGACCTAACCTTAATCTCATTTCTGACCTGAATAATAATTCAACGGTTGGAAAGAAACGTATGTTTCCGCACAATAGTAATTTGCTACAAATTGTTTCCTAGACTTTTTGCACACTTATCGCTTGGCTTGGCACTTATGGCTTGACCTTCAGTGTGTCAGTTCTTATATATTACTTAGGTAAGAATGAAAGGCAATTTTAAGCTTAAAAAATATTTGGTGAGTTTTAAAAAAAACATAGGAATTAAGAAGAATCAAAGACCACTTTTATAATATTTTTAATTAGAATATTATGATTGTGATCTAGTAAAACAATACTTATACTGTGAATACTAATTTATATTTTTTATCTATGACCTGCGGTTTCTGCCTGCAATACATCTATATTGCTTTGCGTTAATTTATTTAACCGCTTGGCTCCAGAGGGTTGCAGAGCGATGTTAAACAGCTTATAACCTTCCTTATATAATAATGGGGCCGACAAATACAAGAATAATTCTTCAAATTCAATTTGTAGTTTTTGAGTTTATAATAAATATAGAAAAATATAAGTGTACTCAAGCCTAAATCTGCGAATTTATGAATATTATAATTGGTTAACATATTTCTTCTTTTACATTTCATCGAAATTGGAATCATTTTTTTCATACTTCTAAAATCCTCTTAATGTTATTTACAGATCTTAAGGTAGAGGGATATCCAACGATGGTGTGGTTTCATGGTGGAGACTTTATACGAGGCAGCCCTAATGCAGTTAATCCCTTCCAACTTGTGTTAAAACAAAAGGTATAACTTACAATTATTTCATGTTTAATTTTTACATGTAACTATTTATGTATATATATATGTTAACATAGATTGCGATAATCCACGCTTGCAAATTAAGTAAACTTTAAGAATTTTCTTTTATCCTTGTATTTCAAAAACTTAAATTTGGTTAATGTTTTAATATTTGAGAATTATTACTTTAATATCATAACGGAGGAAAAAATAATAAATGATCAATGTCTCACAAAAAAATAGTTTGCAAAACATTTTGAATGTTACTCAAATAATCTAAAATTAACAATTATTTTCAGATTATTTTTATTTCTGTCGCCTACCGTCTTAATATTTTCGGCTTCTTTTCTACGCTAGATAATGAAGCTCCTGGAAATTTTGGATTAATGGACCAAGTAGCAGCGCTGCATTGGATTAAAAATAATATAGAAAACTTTGGAGGAGATCCAGAAAACGTTTGTATATTCGGTCATGATGCGGGAGCCGTTAGTGTGGGCTTACATTTATTATCGTCTTATTCTGCGGGATTATTCCAAAAAGCAATAGCCATGAGTGGCAATGTGCTGTCACCAGAAACGGTCAACATTGCAAGGAAGGAAATATCAACAGTGGATAAAGTGGCTAATGCCTTCAGTTGCTTTAGGAAACCGACATTTCAACTATTAGATTGTCTAAGAAGAGTCAATTATCAAGCACTTCTTGATATTGGGGAACCAATAGCAGCCTGGAAGCCAATAGTTGATGTTAATTTCAGTAATATGTCGCAGCCGTTTATACCTGATTTACCTAGTCAGTTATTCAAAGATGAAATTTTTACTCCAGTGCCAGTATTAACAGGATTCACTAACATGGAAGATGCACTTTTGCTGGATAAAGATAATTCCGAAGATTCAGGAATAAGTCAACGTGAATTTGATATAATGCGTGAAGAAATAATTCTTTCTGATATAACTGTAGATAATAGCTCATGTTTCACCAACCAACATCACATTCAAGATGCAGTGGCGTTTTTTTACAAACCAATACCACCTACATCGAACGAAACTGTATTGAGAAAACTCTTTTTAGATTTTTACACTGATAAAGTTCATGGAGCAACAACATATCAACTAGCGCAGTTCATTAGCAAGCATGCTCCAGTATACTTGTATAGATTTGATTTAAAACCATTTTCTGATATAGCTAATGAAGATATACCTGATTGGATTGCAGTTCCCCACAATTTTGATCTAATATTCACATTTGGTTTACCTCACTTAGCACTACCGGAAGATTTATCGAAATGGGACTACAGGGATAAAAGTATATCAGATATAATTATGAAAATGTGGAGCAATTTTGCATGGTATTCTAATCCAACCAACTCTGGTGTCATTATTCAATGGGACGCATTTGAAATTGAAAAACCTGGCTTTTTTATTATAGACAGACAGAATTTTACAATGAGTACAACTGACAACGTTAATTATAAAGCTTTCGAATTTTGGACAGATTTCTATCCAAAGGTAGTGGAAATAGGTACCAAGTGTTGCAAGGAAGTTGTAGATGATAATGGTACAGATTCGACGACGAATTCAAAAAGAGTAACATTATACCTTACAGTGACATTTTTTGTTTTAAGAGTTTTGTTCTAGAGATAAAAACAAAATTAGTGAAATTTTTTGGACTTTATTTTTATAAAAAGTTTTAAATTTAATAGAGTCGTAATTTATTTATTTAAATACTATTTATGTACAACAAAGCTACTCCTGCTAATAAAATATTCTTGGTCTTTAAACGTTTACTTTGCATAAAACCTTAACACATTACTATATGTATATTTTATAAGAATAGTGCGTATAAATAGTTGTTTAGTGAAGTGGTTGTTGACAAATAAGCCTATGCTTTTATTTGGAGATGCTATTCACGACAATAGGCAAATTGTCGTGAACCATCTCCAGCTATGTGTAAACTGCAAACAAATCTATATTCTACATTGTTTTCATTGTTGCTGCAAATACAGATGTACTTCAAAATAGTACTGTTCATTCTGAATCACTAGAATTTTAAAGAAATGGTGTTAATCCCTAATTTAAATAATAATACCCCTTTAGTTAAATAAATCCTAGCACTGCCAAGTACTCTACCAAAAGTTACTCGGATAGAACTTTAAGGGTCAATTTGTTTTCATTAACCCGTCTCTCAAGAGTTGTATTAAATTTTAACGTTGCTCATAACTTTGACAAACTTTCTAAGCATTTAAATGAAATTGTGATTATTAATTTACAATAGAACCCTAAACGGTTTCTTCGCTCTGCTAATTTAAACACTTTATGAAAAAACTTTATAAGTATAGATTAATTGTTCCAATTTATTATACTTATAATGTATAAACAACGAAACAACGCTTCAAGTTCCTGAAACTACCTCAAAATATGTCTGTAATTCATTGTCATTCAAGCAAGCCACAATAGATATCAATCACATACATATAAAAATACGTTTAAACAAAAACAATATTCTTAGATATCTTTTGAATAGTGGATAAATGATGATACAGTTCACCTGATATATGATATGTACATATATACCCATATAATCCTCTAGATGCAACTTAACAAGATACTTTTTAAGTTATATAACTTTTACAAGCAACGATAAACACTCTTCGCTACGTAGCAAATTTAGAATGAAGTTAAAATTACGTTCTACACTTCAGGAAAATATACGACAAGATTGATTTTAGCAATGCATCTCGAAATTAAGAAGCTAATTCCAGACTCCACCTTATAACTAGAAACCAAGTACTATAAATTTACTTTTAGAACAATGAAACGTTTCAGAGCAAAATTTAATCAAAACGTTGAGAGATTAATATTCTTTCTGCACTCCTAGCGCTTCCCTAGTTCGTCTTTTGAGAGCGGAAATGGTTAAAATTTGTGGGCGGGAGGGGTGTTATTTATTACTATTTTTAACGCGTTAATATTATTCACCTGTATATCCAGGTGTATGCTAAAAACATTTTTTTTTATCAGCCCAAAGACGTCTAGTACAAAACATAGGCATATCCCGGATATGCCCACAATAATCGGTCCCCTGACAGTCATCCAATGGACCCCCGTAGTCTTTAGCAAATCCTGGTTCCATCTTGTGGTGGAAAAGTATAAGAGCCCCTTACCAAGAAGGGTTGGCAGCTTTTCCATCTGCCACGGTCCTTGCACACCTCTTTAACTACTTTTGTATCCCTAAATTCGCGTTACTATGGTAACGGGTATCTATCTACTCATAATTGCCTTACTTTTTTTTTGTTAACGTAATCATATTAAACATAAAGCCGTTTGGACAAGCATAACCGTCATTACAATGTTAAATACAAAAAAGATACAATGTTTAACAAAAGTAAACAAGAGCAACGTCGAAAGCCGTAATTTTGAGTTACATCAACAAACAGGTGTACGGAATACTTACGTTTCAGTAGCGGGCACCGAGCCCGTGTTTTCGGCAAAATGTCTGTCCGTTAAATAACACGAAAAACATCGTTGATTACTTGAGTAAACTGACTGGAACTACGGCGAGACTGCCAATAAATTTTCTTTAAATTATGTTACACAAACGATGCTTAAAACTAACACGGTAATATTAAGATTTATTTTTTGGAAATGCAAGTAAGCGGTTCAACTTAGTTACCTTTAATGTACAGAGGAAAATACAGGAAACAAACTATATTTCTTTCTCCTATTCAACCTTCCCCTTTCCAATCTTCTTCCCCTTTCCATCCTATCCTTTGTAGGAAATGATAGAAAAGGGAAGAGAACTGACACCGGACTCTGATCGTCAGACGAAACTGAAAAAAGTATGAAAAACTCCCACTTTTCGCCTGTCTTCTGTGAGGTTGTGGTATTTCACCAGTCGAGCCCATACGTGCAATAGATGTTGTTTTTGCGGACTCTACCACTGTACGTCTTAGCAAACTATGTTAACAAGAAAACAACTCAAATAATAGTTTATAAAAATAAATAATACCATCTTAGAACGTAACGGTGATAGATACTGAAGATATTTGAGGATCAATACATTTCCATTAACTCGTCTCTGAAGTGTCCCATTTAATTTAATACCGTCCACAAATTTAACAAGGTTCGCAAAGTATTCAAATCGAGATAATTAATTTGCTTTTTGCTACTAAATGTTGTTGTTGTTTTGTTGACTAAACTATGGCGTAATGATTCTTCGTCTGAAATCTTTATTAATATGCGCCGTCGTAATAAGCGGCAACTAAGGACTAAAGCCAATAATATGAAAATACCTCCAAAATTAAAGGCTTATTTAAAAAAATAACAATGGTAGAAGACCGCAGGTACAACATCGGTGAAATATTCTGTATTTAAAAGGTCTTTAAGTTGTTGGTAGTTGATTGATTGAGAAGATATTGCGACGGAAATTGAAAATTGTATCTAAAACGAAACGTTTATGATGTCCCATGCGAACACGGTCAACCTTTGCAATATAAATTGTTCATTCATAATTTCGACAAGCGCGACCCTCAAAGCATTCAATTTTAAGACAACTTTTTTCCCTATAACGCTATTTTTTAATCCTATCATTCAAAGTCACGCGTTACATAATTCTTAAAGGACTTTGACTATTTCCCTCATACTTTTTTATTATAATCTTATTACTATTCAACGAGGAACGTAATATATCTATGACAGAGATTGATTAAGATTAAGAGATGAAATATGTGCAAGCTTGGAGAATAAATGCGTGTTTATAACTTGAACTAAGTTTTGTATATTATCAACTAGCTGAGTGTCGGCTCAGTTCGGTCCACCTTAGAATACCTTATTAGTGTATAATATATTTAATTTGTACTAATTTCTGGATGGATAATTTTTTTAGACGTTAAAATTAGTATATTAAACTATCCTTAAAATATAGATATATGCCATAGCTGAGTGTATTGTAGATCTTTTTAAAGTAAACAATTCCGTAGTATAATAATTTAAATATTAAGCACGCGCTTTTGCAATGTTAGAGCACAAAAATACATTTTTATGCCATCGCATTACAAATTTTCAAAATTATCTAATTATTTTAATTTTAATGGAAGGTTTGGAGTAAAAAAGGCAGGGTATGAAAGTATAATGGGAGCGTTTGGTGATGAATGTATCAATGAGAATGGCGAAAGTCTACTCGCGGTGTGTTTGGCAAAGAATCTTGTTGTGGCAAATACCTTGTTCTGCCACAAGAAGATTCATATGTATACATGGGAAAGAGGGCGAGACCGAAGCAATAGATTTTGTAGTTGTAGATGAAAGAATAAAAAGCAGGGCAGTAGATACGAGGGCTTATCAGGGTTCAAACGTTGGGACTGACCATTATCTAGTTTTATCCGCCGGATCAAGGGTTTGATTAAACGTTTGCGCCACCAAGCACCTACATCTACTATCCCGGTAGGGCGTATAAAAATAGGAATATTGCTAGATAATTGTGTGAAAGAAAAATATGTAAGTTGCTTGGAAGAAAAATTTTGCGAGTTAAATTAAAGGAATTTGAAAGAAATGGACGTTGAGAGTGCTTGGGCTAAAATAAAGAATGGAATAGTGGAAGACATGGCCTAGAAGAGTGGCCTAGTACCGGAAGATTGGTGTAAAGCCGTCATCTTCCCTTTATATAAAGGAAAAGGTTCACAGCATCATTGTAAAAATTACCGAGGAATCAGCCTTCTCTTAGCCTTAACACACACAATGCTGTAGGAAAACTTTATGCTAAGGTTCTGATTGAATGAGTCTTGAAAGAAACAGAAGAAAAATGTGGGATGTGCAAGCAGGTTTTAGGAAAGGAATGGGCTGCATGGATCAGATCTTTTCTTTCCGTACGGTCACAGACAAGTTTCTGGCTGAAAATCAAAAAAATCTGCACCTTAGTAGACTTAGAAAAGGCCTATGATAGAGTTAAAAGAGATGATCTGTGATCAAGTTTAATTGAGTTTGGATTGAACAGTGACCTCATACAAGCATTAAAGTCTCTTTATAAAGATTCTACTGCTTGAGTTAGAAGAATTAACGAACGATGAAATAATTAATTAATGAAAAATAAATTAAAACAGCTATCTATGTATCTTTAGGTATATTTTGACAGTGAGCTTTTAGACTAATAAGGCCATTGAAGCTTTTTCCTGAACTGCATAATTGGTTCATATATTTTTTGAATTCAAAACCAATACCTTATGTTTTGCAAACTGTACCCATTCAGGTTATGTAAACTTTTGCACTGTACAAACAGACTGTTGTTCTGTGCCGTTACTTATCAAATCATAAGAAACTCTTGGAACTAATGGCAAATAAATTCCAATTAATGTCAATATTTATCAACGTTTTTTAAAAATAGTTCATGTTATTTCCTTCATAAATGTTAGTATCACAAAGGTCACTGAACTCATTGCCAGATAGGTTTGACCACCTTATCTAACTTAATAGAACTGCTTTAAAATATCACTTGGAAAATAACAATTGATGAACGTGACACAAATTTATTCCTTGTATATCAAAACAGATTCTTATTGTTTTATCATATTTAACTACTGCAGTAGTCCGCTCCCAACGAAAAAATTCAACTTCTGAGGGATTTCTTCACAAAGCACCATGTTAGTGGGCAAGTGCGGTGAATGATGTATTTGTTAAATAGCAGAAGCAGGATCCTCCTTACGCACGTATTTTGGTTTAGTTAGTTATATTATCAATCAACCTCGACTATGCAGTGGAAGGAGATTGACTAAGAATCAACTTATGAACCACGTAAAAGAGATGACGATTATCGAGAGAGAAAAAGTCTGAGTTGCAAGTTCGCGTGTCTGAAATTTGTTTATTTACCTGCTGAAAAGAAATGTAAAACTGAGTTTACGAGAAAGCTTTGCATTGAATTTTTTTCAGAAATTATTTCTCAAGTACGAAATTATAAGATGAATTTAGATCATTTGTTCACAATCGAAACTTAAGCCGGGCACGATGCAGCCAATGTTGTCGAGCTCAATAAATAATAGTGGAAATGAATAGGATTAATCGAATCAATTTATTTAGGCGGTACGAAGTTCTTCGGGTTATCTAGTCATTAATAAATCATAAAAAATACCCGAATCCAACATTTCAAACCCGTTTTATGGGTCGAAACCTGAAACATCTTACGTACGCACTAATAAAAAAATGTAATACAACCTGTTTAATTTAGGTGTAAATCCCATCGGTAAAACCCAAATGAATTCACGCAAAAGCGTAAACTTTATATCTGAGACGTAACACCAAAGCTGTTTCTTTCTTCCTTCAACAAATCGTAATAAGCTATCCCTTTTTAATTTATTATTATTAATGGTTTATAATATGTAGTGATTGGACGCTTAGCTCAGTTTGTTTATAAAGTTTGTTTTGTTATCGCGAAGATAATTCTGTTTTGAAGTAGTCGTCCGGTTATAATTGTTTATAATGTTGTAATTGTAACATTATAAAGCAAATATTTGAAAGTGACTAGCGAATTTATAATTGCTCCCGTCCAATATTACTCGAGTACGTAAGTACATACATTTTTTAAATTTCATTTGAACAATAAACTTATTTACATAAGCAATTACTTTATTTACTTTAAGTGGCAAAGTTTCGTTTGATTGTTCATGCGCTAGTCATCTTAACGTCTTGGGGGAATATCTAGATGGCAAGTTCTTACAAAATATATACAAAGTTCGCATACTACTATATTCCTCCGCAGGTGTCTGAAAATGGTACAAGGGTAGACCACAATGATTTACTCGGCCAAAAACATGATGATTTAATTAAACTCATGTATAAACAAAAAGTTATTCTGCCACTGACACATTGACAGTGCTTCTCAAAATAACAATATTTTTTCAATTTTCTTTAAGTAAGTAGCAAATACTTTAATACGTTATATTTATTTTTGTTCAACATTTACAGCTTGTAAGGGAGAAAGACTTTGAAAATAACAGGATAAAAACGTTTGTCACAATAAATTACCCACCCATGTTTATGTTAAGCCCATTTTTTTTTCGCAAAAAGGTATGCTGCCTTTTTGCGTTCAAGCGAACTTTATAATTCTAAATATTGCTGTTACCAATGTACCCGAGGCGTTCGGAAGACAGAATTTTATCTGGCATTTCTCTCCAGTGGTATTTCCTAGGGTATATATGCAAGGTATCTGCAGTTACTCTGGGGTTGTAGATGTTTACCGGTGGCGGTGATCATTAAACACTTATTTTAAACGATCGGAAGTTGACATAAGTATATCAGTATTTGTTTTTAAATAAATAATACTAGGATCTTTAGGCATCAGAATTACAATCGGAAGACAAAACGAAAAAACAAGATTTTCTTAAGAGTAATGCAATAATTAAACAATTGTTATCATACAATTGATAACCTTTTAACGTAATAATCTTACTGTTAATTTGAAATAACTTAAGCGTAAGATAACATTATATATCTGTTTTAATAAAAATGTTGATGTTTAATTACACTTGCCAAATTAACAGAAACTTCTGTATTTTTGTTTAATTACTTTGTAGGTAGAAATAATTTGAAAGGCTTACTGTATATTTAATCTTATATTAATTTAATAAGCGTACTCTCAGGGGTCGTTTCCGATGCAATGTAGTTTTGCTCATATTTTAGGATAGTTAAGAGGCTTGCCTATGGCTTATTCACTTGCAAATATTTATAAACTTAAAATGCTATGAGCAATACTGTGCTATCTGCAAAATTATTTTAAAGTATGTATGTAAGAATTATCGGATTAGTGGCTTACTAAAAAAGGACGATATATGAAGCAGCCATAACCATGAATGAACCCATCATGAATGTAGAAGAAGTGAGAGAGGTGTGCCAGGATCGCGCCAACTGGAAATCCACGATCTCTGCCTACCTCTCTGGGTTTAAGGTGAACTCGCGCAAAAAAAAAAGTCTTCATGGAATTCCGCCAGTATCTCTTCTGTGTAATACTTCGCGTGCTTACTCTTGTTTATTACAAAATAATCGGATTCAGGACGAGAAGACAGCATGTGTCAGATATTCAACATAACATTTACATCACCTATCGAACAATTTTTTTGCTCTTTGAAGCATCGTCCAGTGTTTGTTAATAGATTATCGATTTGATTATGCACTCATGCACACTACCTTCAGAAGCCTCCTGGTCGCTGGTGACAAACTCAGATGTTTTCTTAGAAATTTTTATAATATAAAAAAAACTTACAGCATTAAAATACATCCTACAAAATAATAGATTCAAAATAATTTGAGACGCATCTTCTATCCCCTATAGATATCAAGTTAAAATCTTTAGTCTAAGTCCAAATGTCTTAATGCAAAAATAATGTCAGGGCTACAGAAAAGAACATAGAGCAACCTATAACACGAAAACAACATCAAGGAGCGAAACCGCAGATAAAAGCTAGACTTGTGTGATTTCATTATGATACAATTTCAAAAATCAAAATTTCTGGTTGTCATTTACATTGACATTTTTTTTTGACATTGACATTAGTACTATTACCTTTTCGAGTAAAAGAGAATTCCCTATTAGGAAACAAACAAGCTCAGGACGAATTGGTTTGTTTCTTGGTAATCGCAGTCCATTACCAGTCTAAACTGGTATTGTTAGTCTAAACTAACAATAAAAAAAGTTATTTGATATATGGTTTTAAAAATAAAAAAATTATATTTGTTGTACTAAATTCAACAAACATGAGTTATTGGTATATTAACGTTTATTTAAAATAAATCAAAAAAAAGTAATAGTAAAGTACTAGGTAAACAGTCTATACGTAAATGTCCTATTATTGTGATATATATTTTTAAAGAAAGTATAATACATCTTATTCCGATTTATTTTGTTTCCCTAAGTAGTTTGGTTTTTGGTATTATTAAAACTTAAAATTCATCCGCGTTTAAGTTGATGCTGGGATCTACACTTGTTGTAATTGAGGATGTATTTCAAACTCAATTATTTATTTGAGTTTAATCAAATCCAAATAAATAATTGAGTTTGATTAAACTCAATTATTTATTTTTGATATTTAATCAATATCATATATAGTTGTATTATACAAGTATACTTCACTCAAACTTATGTGGATTATGAATAAACTAATAGATAAATAACACTGATAGATCGTTTCAATTTGTTTCTCGTAGTTTCTTCGTTGATTAGTTATCTATTTTAAACGTTACAGATCACCTCAAAATGGCTATGCGATATTACATTGCATTCTCCCTTCTTGCTATTGGCTGTCTGAGTCAAAGGCCATCTTACGCTGGGAGTAGACCCATAGGATACCCAGAAATGGAAACAACTCCTGCATCTGGATTAGGAAACAGGTTTGTGAATATATATTTTGTTGATTTTTAAGGTAGAAAGAGCAAACAACTTAGAAGGTCATCTGGTTTTAAACGTCTGCCACAAAATGTTTGTTAAAAAGGTGGACTCTTTAATTACCAGCCACCGAAATCAAACTTTTCATTCATTTTTCATTTTTGCAACGTACGCCATTCTTTTTGTTCCTATAGCAAACGTTTTTTATCGGCCTTGATTGTGTTGTTGACATTATGACAGATGAATTATTATTGTTGTTAAATAATAAATTAATAAAATGTAATAAATGTTGTCATTTTATGTTAATTTAAATATCTAAGACGAAACTATATTATATAGAAGATGCTGCATTTTAAGTATATACCAAAATTCAAAATTTCGACATTCATCCAGTTACCAGCTTTAAAATCCTTAAAAAAAGTCTAAAGTAAATTAAAATCATCTCTCATAAAATTAGACCTATTTTTCTCCCTAAATTTATTTAATTATTTTAATTGATTCACGTTATCATTGCACGTTGGAAGCATGTATGTATGTTACATCTGCTGCACGAATGGTCCAGTTCGACCGGTAAAATACCATAATCGCTCAGAACATAGGCGTTAAGTTTCGCGAAGACAGGCGTGATCATGAGCGGCACCGATGATCGATGAGCAACGGATAATGAAAATACTAGGATTAACTTGTACGCATAGCGTTCAAGAGCGACTGAAAGTGAAATGTAAGCAAATAGGTGCAGAATGCAATAAGTTCCTGTATAACAAACGCAAAGCCAGAAACCGCGGCAAGATAAACATGGCCAGTTGACTATAAAATAGCGCATGGGAAATCCATTATTTACCCACCAGAAAGCAAACAAAAAATGTATTTTACCAGAAAACTTTGAATTGAATGTTAAAATTTATTTTTCATGTTAAATACGTTACTCTCATTTGTATTTTATTAATCTAATTTTATTATCTAGGACGTTCATCAGGTCATCTAGGTCATTTGCTTAGATACTGGGATTGTTTAAGACAAAAGAAAATTCCGAAGAAACATATAATTTTCATTTCGGAAACTGTCAATGGGGGAGTTGAAAGTGTAATTAATTGTTTTCAAATAAAATCAGTTTTCGTAAGGAAGGTAGTGGATTTTGTAAATAATTTAGATCGTAAACTTCAATTTTGAAATTGCGAAATCGATTTTCGATTATGGGACAAATCAGTAAGGTTTAGAGACATACAGTTGTTTGACCGTATTATATAAGAAGTTCAGCGATCAATCTCTTAAAACTGATATGAAGTGCAAATATGCAAGTACTACTACTATAAAAAAATGCAAGTACCGAAATCGGTTCCACCACTAGAACGACTCATAGTTTCTAGAAGTGCTTATAATTTCGTTTATTTCGTTTATTGTTGCCAGTGATGGAATAACAGGGAAGATTGACAATTTTGGCCGTCACTTTACGTGAGAAACCCTCGCCGTACGCGATGTCATATGTCAGACAATATAGTCTTCTCCAAGACTCCATAGCATTCATCTGTACCCTCAAGGGATCGAAATCACTCCAATTGATAGACATGACTTCGCTGCCAGTTATTAAAAAAAAAACAATTACTGATGGATTTCTTCGCAATGCACCATGTGAGTGGGCAAGTGCGTTGAATGATAAATTCTGTGAAATAGCAGAACCACGGTCCGTGCGCATTTTGGTTTAGTTGTAACATCAATCAACCTCGACTACTCTAAGAATCCGCTTTTAAAGATACGTCATAAAGACCACGATTATCGAGTAAGAAAAAATTTGGGTAGCACGTACGCGCCTCTGATCTTTGTTTATTATACCTGCTGTTAATAAATGTCTACCTAATTTCGTGAGAAAGCTTCCCATAAAATGTTAACTACATATTTATTTATTTTTCAAGTACAAACTTATAAAATTTATTTAAATTATTTGTTCACAAACAAAACTTAAGCCGGACACGATGACGCCAATATTATCGATCTTAATGAATTGTAGTTGGAAGGTTGAATAGGATTGATAATCGCTATGGACAAGTTATAGTCAAATCAATCTATTTTGGCGGTACGAAGTTCGTCGGATCCTCTAGAATTCTATAAATCTCGACCAAAATATCATAGTTGTTATTTCATAACTTTTTTTATTTATTTCAGATTCGGTGACGATGAGAGATTACAGATTCTGCCGCTTGACGCTTTAGGCGATAGAGATTTGGTGAACCGCTTACTCAGGCTGCCTTTGGACAAACAACCCTTTTGGTTCATCAACTGGAGAGTATTGGAAACCTACAGGAGAACGCCACAGACCTACGAACTGCGACCAAATCCCTTCCTCGATCCTATGAACCAACCCAATCAACTCGATGATAACCAAGGATTCAATTTTTAAACAAAAAAAATGTACCGAATATAGAATAAGTAGAAATAAATCGGGAGGTTCCAAAATTAAATCATATATTTGAATAATAATAATAATAAATTTATTAAGAATAATTCAACTTTTTTTACAATTTTAACCCTTACCTTAATTATCTAGATCAATATTTAATATTTATTATAAAAGGGAATATTTTAATACTTGTAAAGGACAAATATTGAAACTACAGAACCAACATTAACCATTGGCAAACGTTATTATTCAGATACCTTCTAAATATATTTTTGGTATCGACGTACAGTGTTTATAATTTAAGTTGTTTAGTTTCTTGAATTTTCAGCAGTCACTTATTTGGCTGATATAAATCTGCTAAGTTTGACTGCCTCCAACTTTTGTAGCAGGAAGGCATGAGGAATTAAACACCGTCAAGATGATAGAATGTTTTTTATTTATAAAAGTGTTCAGAATATATACATAAAATTAGTGGACGGGTGATGAAACAGGTATAGTGGTTCCTATAATTGAAGTTGATTTTTGTTCTTCGTTCGCCGTGAGAGCGTACTTGTGTTTTATATAACACAAAGAATTTGATACACATATCGTTACATATATGTAGCAAGCTCGCATTCAGTTGTATTATTTTAAAAAAAACACTTCTAATAGATTTAGAGACATTATTTGCAGATTTCTTTGGTGTAAGCAAGTTTCTAAAAAAAAACTGGGGTTTTCTGAACTGTTCTTTGTCCGTGGTGAATAAATATTACATTAAAATTTTTATTCACTATGAATGAAATGTCGTAACGTACATCCAAAAAAG
>JWHW01053466.1:574836-587806 GCA_000931545.1 Papilio glaucus | reverse complement strand
AATAAAGACAATCGGCGAAGATGTAATGTGTAACCATTTACCTGTCCCACACAAATATTTATGTCCTCTTTATTTCCATTTTGGCCTTAATCGTAATAAATGTGCTCGAAGAAAATTGGTTTACGAGCTACCCTCCGAGCGTTTATGAAAATTTGTAATAACTATTTTTTTATTATTTCCAATTTTGTTTAGAAAAATATGCAGTTCCTCTGGTGTTGCAGGTGTCCATGGGCGACGTTGATTACCACGGTGTTCTCGCCGCTCATTTGCCTCCTTCTCTTATAAAAAAAAATATAGTTAAATAAGAAGATTTAAAAACAATATTTTGATTAATCAACATAAATATATACAAAATTTACATTTAAATTTAAATATTATTTTAATTATCCGTCTTTAAGTATTAATTTTATAATAATGCTAATTCCAACATTCCAATTTACGAAAAATCCAATATTCCAACATTCCAATGTTCCAGCCTTCCAACATTCCATATTTCATTTTAACAGTGGTAGAGCGTGCAACAACAACACCTGTTGCACGTATAGGCCGGCTCGACCTGTTAAATACCACGACCTCACAGGAAACAGGCGTAAAGTAGAAGTACTCTGCGTTTCGTTTGATGAGTGAGGTTCCGGAGGCCTCATTTCAGTCCTTTTCCCTTTCCCATCTTTTCCTTATAGGGGTAGGATGGAAACGGGAAGAAGATTGGACGGGAAGGGGGTTAAAGGGGAAAAATAAATATCCTTTTTCCTGTCTCTGTCCATTTAAGGTAGGTAACGCATCTGCAACACATTTGTTGTTGCGGATGTCTATGGGTAGTGTCATTTAACATCAGGTGATCCGTTTGCTCCCTTGGCTCATTCTTCCAAAATAAAATGTCAACATTCTAATATTACAATCTTTAAAACTTCCAAAATTCCAATATTCTAATATGTCAACATTCCAACACTCCAATAATCCAACTTTCCAAAGTAATTGGTCGAATTATATGTTGCATGTTGCTTATTGTATGTTGCACGTTAAAACATATATTACATTAATTCACGTTACGTTACAACATTTCGAAAATTCAATATTCCAATATATCCAATATTTCGTCATTCCAATATTTAAAAAATTCAATAGTACAATATTCTCCCGTTACAATAATGCAACACTCCCATGTTCCAACATTACAATGTACCACTGTTCCAATATCCCTTTTCCATTCTATTTTCTACTACTACTATTCCGTGGCGTTATTCTTAATCTTAAAATAAAATCATTTATTCTCACTCTAATAGTTCGGATTAGTAAAGGAAGAAATCCTTTATATGAGTGATAACTTTCAAGTCAATCGGACGTTTGCAAGCTATTGAAGAATACATCGTAAGATTTCGTTACAATAGATACAAAACAAGCTTATAAAATAGTTTTAAAATAACTCTTAATTTCTTTATTAAGGATACGTTTTTTCAATGTTTACAAATTCCAAAATCTGTTTAATATTTTAACGTCTTATTGACTTGCTAAACGCTTTCATGTAACCCTAATAGGGATTATCATTTGGGAAAGTGCTTATACAGCGTTACTTCTAGTTAATGTTCCTCCTATTATCTTTCTAAAATGTATGCGTGGATAAATATATGATAATGTCCACGATAAAATCTACAAGGCCTTTAAAAAGTGTGTCGTGTTACATACTTTGTACGTTCTTTTACAATATCATAAAATTTCACAGTTGGACATTGACAAAGTGTGAAATGCTCTTTTGTACCCATTTACAAAAATACGGATGATTTTATTTTTCATCTGATAAAAATAAATACCATGGTTTTTATTATTTGACTTTTTTTATAGAAGGAGGTGGGTAATTAGCAAGCGGTTCACTCGACTGACACATAAAAATATGTAACCACATTAATCCGACTCGTTCCCGTATGTTTCTTGTTTGTTTGTTAAATCTTAAAGTTGTTTTTTGTAAAATCTCTTTACAATCGGTTAATGTTTTATTAATTCATAAACCCCTGCCCTTTTCCCAGTTATACTGTATAGGTTATGGCTACAGCTTTTACGGCCGGCCGCTTGCCTGACGCCAACCCTCCTCGAGAATGCTAATGTTTTATTAATTACTAGCTGTGCTCCGCGTGGAATAGTGACATTGGCCAGCATTTTTAATTCTTTAGGCCAACCCCTTTTACGCATTAAAAATGCCTATGTCCTTCTTCAGATTCTAAACTATCCCTGTACCAAATTTATTATATTATATAATATTTAAATCGGTAACACAGAGACAGAGTTACATTCGCCTTTATAATATTAGTAGGGATTAAATACACAAAATACTATATAAAATAAAATACACAAGCTTAAAATATTTTAAATTTATTGATATTATTTTAATAAAAAACGAATCAGAAACATCTCATGTCTTGTTTCCACAGACAGATTTGAATATTAAAAAAAATAAGTTTGAATATAAATAGTAGTACTGTTTCTTTCGAAAGTTACACACTCACTTCTCGACAGTAATTAAATACGCAATAAATGAAAGTATATACGACTTTTAAGAAGTAAAGTAAAGATTACAAATAACAAAGAAAATCGGGACTGGAGCAATCCATCAAATGAATTATAAATTTACTATAAGCGAGCATTTTCCTTCAGGCCCGCAGATGTTATTGATGCAATGCAATTTCAACGTCTATTTACAAAAGGCGAGCGATCAATTGTTGCTCAAAAAGTTGTATCATTTTTACTCTATCTAAAACAAAGTAATATATTCAAGCATTCACAACAAGAAAAGACTTTGTCTAGTCTATTGTTGGATGTAAATAATCTATTCCCGACCCAGAAAAAAGAGTATTTTTCGATGTTATTTTTCATGACCATTAATATATGTTGGCAGCCCTACTATGAAATGCATAGGCGTATCATTTACCACTATCGTTTCTTAGTTACAGAAAGGAATATCTTTTAGGGTTTGTATTGGTTGGTAATTTAGTCAGTTTGTTCCTGTACGCCAAAGGTTACGCCAAGTTACTACTATTTGGTTCATTTTAACTACCGTTTCCAAGGTGAACTTATGGTGGGCTAACAAAATCGTAAACCTTGGTAATGGATGATCCGAAGTCACGATTACACAGTTTAGGGCTCGAATCATTCGCACAGTTAATTTGTTTTTATGTGCGCCCCGTTTTACGAGTTTTACTTACAAACCTATATTGTTGTCTTATTTTAGAAAGTAATTTAAGTTGTTTTCTTTTTGTTTAAATTTGTTTTTAAATCAAATCACTTCTTGCGTGCGTTCATTGAAATAATAAATTAAAAATGCCCGTGTGATACTAGTAGACCTTCATAAAATCATTTAGTGGCAGAGAAAGAAAGACAACAAAATACAATACAGAATTTCCATAAGATTTTTAACCTGTCATCGTTTATATACCGTTTATATGTAGAGAGGGACGTGCAACGCCATTTTTAATGGAATAAGTAAACGAGCAAGCGAGTCACCTGATTTGTGACCGCTACCCATAGGCAGCCGCAACAAGCAAATGAGTTGCAGATGCGTTACCTACCTCTAATGGAGTGATCGTATCTGCAGTTCCTCCGGTATTGCCGATGTTTATGGGCGTTATCGTGATCACTTATAATAGGCGGCACGCCTGTTTGCCCCTTATGTTATAAACAAAAATCTTCTCTCCGATATATTTTATTTTGTTACTTCTACAACTATAATTTTATCTTTCTCTGTTCCAAGTAACGAAATTCGCCTTAAGGTGACGCGTCCTTCAGATTTTACCCTCAATTTCCGTCCAATTATTAAATTGCCGCCTGAAAGGTTTCACTTTAATAAAAGAAGAATATAGAATAAGTAGAAGTAGATAGAGATAGAAAAACACTATCCAATGACGAAGATAGAGATAGCAAAACATTGAGCTTTTTCAGGTCACCCGGGATTCGAACCCGGACATTGTTGAGTAGTGTGAATACCTAGGTGTAAGCATATTTAACATTTGGAACTCTAAATTTATTAAAATTTAAAAGAACAACAAAATAATAACAATTAATAGCAATAAATTCTTAAAAAAAATCTTCAAAAGAACTAAAATTTAGAAAAAAAGATATTTCACAAGTGTGCGGTAGTCAATAACTTTGTTTCAGTGTTGTGTGAATAAGCTGCGATACAGCGATACACTATTAGAGAGGCTGCGTCTCGGAAGATGGTCCGCTTTAAATATAATATAAATTGCCATTCAAGAAGGAAATGAGATTCAGTGCTAAAAGGTGATTTTCTGAAAGCTTATTTCCTTCACTTCTCTCGAATGTACTTTTAATTTAGTTTTATAACGCTAGTATCTTAACTATTATTAATGTTATTTGTTTGTTAATACTTTACACTCCTTTCTGTCGCATTACTTATATAGATTGTACATATATATGTAGGTGATGTGTGTGTGTATGTATGTACGTATGTTCGCTATAGACTCCGAAAGGGCTAGAAAATTTTCAGGAAATGTTCAGAATGACCGAACGAGTGATCCTGTGAGATCGGATCAATATAATTAGCGCTACCCGGGCAAAGCCGGGGCGGGTCACTAGTTATGTAAAAAAAACAATTTCTATCAACCTATCATGTCCAACCTAACAAACCTCATAAATCTTAGTTAAGGACTTGACTACGGTCTAATAACTTTTAACCTTTTGACCTTGCCGTTGGCAACTTATTTTACAGGAAATATTTTTTCTGCAGCTTATTATTTTATATTAAATATGACATTTATTTATATATCTTTAATATTAAATTTATTTGTAAAGGTACATTTCTAATATAAATAATTCTTTTATACTTTGTTCAATCTATGTCTTTTAACCATTATGTAAATGTAATAAAATTTACTTAATTTTATTCTTATTGGAACAGTACCGAGATTGAGATAAAAACGAGAATTAGAATGCCTAGTAATTAAAAAAAAATGTTGATTACACGAAAACAATATGGCGGTTATGCTGCTTAACCAATTGGTTGTTGTTTATTATTTGAGTATTTACTCACACATACACACGCTGGGAGCTTAACATAAAAATATGCGCTCACGCCCGTAACCCAGAGGGGTAGGCAGAGATTATGGATTTCAATTTGGTGCGATCCTGGCACACTATTGACTTCATCTACATTCATACATACACGCATACATGCTCGTTGGCTATGGGTGCTCGTTATATTGCCCTTTTTTAGTAAATCGCTAATCTGATCGATATAAGTTCTCTAAGGGCGTCCCCTACCAACACTGTCACTCACTTTTGCGACATAAATTTGTTTCGTTATTCTCTCTTCATTCATTCTTTCGACATGCCCGAACCACCAAAGCAGATCATATATTTTAACTTTCTCTTTTCTACACAAATAAATACAATATAGCTAATGTCTCTACGACACGATTTTAATTAATTAGATCCTATTTTATTTCTTGAATAGTAAAAAACCTATATTAGTACTTGCAGATCCCAAAATTAAGACTAATTTAATTAATTAATATTATTTGACGTGAAACATATCGCGCTTCAAACTGAATACGACTTCAGGAGATGCAGAATGATGGCCAAAGACCCTAAACATTCTCCACGTATGCTGTGTGTTTAAGTTTTAAGTGAGCATTCTTAAGCTAGAATATACGAGTATTCTCCAAAGGCAACGAGCATATATTATAACTTAATTTAAACTTAATGTTAAATAATGGGCTAGGTATTAAGGCTACGTATCGGGACAGGTAATTAGAACAAAACTTTATAGTTTGGTCCACGCTGTGGTTAAGCTTGATTGAGTATGGAATTAACAAGAAGCGAAGCATAACTAGTTCGATGGGGGGAGTTTTGAATGTACAATATCGATTATGTGTATAGATACTACACTTGTTTAAACAACACGCAATGTTGTGTAGCCAGTCGAGTTTTGATAGATTTTTAAATTAGCTTTTACTGAATTTTATTTCACTTAAAATGTAATTTTAGTTCAAAGGGGGTTCAAAGGGTCGTACAAATTACTATATTTTTATATTTAGTCTTTTAGGATTCCGTTCTAGTTTCCTATTACTAAGACTTCGTCTGTTCGTCACCAGGCTGCATCTCATGAATGGTCATAGTTAGACAGTTGAGATTTCTGATGATGTATTTCTGTTGCCGCTGTAATAACAAATACTAAAAAACATAAAGAAGTAAACATTTAAGGGGATCCCATACAACAAACGTGTTTTTATTTTGCTTGTTTTTGCTCTATATTGATAACGGCAAAAGGTAGACGCTTGAAATCTTCACAGAATATAGAGTAATATCATCCAAATTAAAATTAAATAATTAATTTAAAATAAAATTAATATTTAAGGAGCTCCCATACAACGGAATTTTTTTTGCCGTTTTTATAGATAATGGTACGGAACTCTTCATGTGCGAGTCCGACTCGCACTTGGCAAGTTTCTGTCTTCTACTTTTGTATCATAAATTACATTTAGTATAGTTCAAACATATTTCAACATCAAAGTAAATGATGATAAGATAACGGTGGATTCTTCTGATAAATTTTGAGGTTTTAAAGACTATAAAAAGCGAATAATTATAAATATGAGAATTCGTTAAATAAAAGCAATAAAGCATATCGCAATGCATATATTTCAAGATCAAATAATGTTTAAGACAAGAATTCCTTGTATTTATTCATATTAGTTGTAATGAGCTGCTCCGAAAATATATTTTTCATGTAATGATTTTGACAGAATTTCAAAGGCACTTCATGATAAGCTGGAAACCATAAATGAAAAAAAAACATAAAAAAATCATTTTAAATTGTTAAAGAATAGTGTTAACGAAATATTAAGACGTAGCAAGTTTTTTTTGCTAAACCGTTAACTAGCTAAATTAGAATCTTACAAGATAGAGATTTTTTAAATAAATTTGTCTATGCATAAAAAATAATTGCTCTGTCTTATTAATTGTCACTATATTTTGATCATCCCGTTATTAATATTTTTTTCCTATCATAAAAAAATGTAGCTTATAAATTTAATTAAATTAATACAAGACTCTCAGATTATTCGAAGGGATATAAATATATTTTTAAAGCATTTTAGCGCCTAGACACTGGACGACCATGGATAAGGTAAGTTATGTTAAATTGTTTTCGGCCATGTGTGTTCTGTCGTTGTACATTTGCTATTTCTGGACATCCTGTATTAGCAATGCATGAAAACACTTTATGCGGTGTCGGAAACTAAGATCCAAGTTGAGTCGTTGAGATGTAGTACCAATTTGTCTAAGGTTGCCAAACTGGGCTGCTAAAGAAATCTTGATTAAAATTATACGTACACAAATCTTCAATGCCTCGACAGTTCACCATGTCAAAATAACAACCGTTAATAAAGGTTTTATATACATAATCCCTCAATTGAGATACACCACAAACTGGACGATAATATTCAGGGCAAAAGGTTGGACATGACTCATCGTAAAGTCTTCTAAAAATTAAACTCTTGTGTCTCCTCATACAGGAACTCAGCGGTACCGGTATGTATTCTGTTAACAAAGATCATAAGACATGAGCCTATGCGGTCTAAGAGAAGATATATGTTGCAATGGGCTCAGTGGTGCAATATATTTCATACAAAGTAAGTATATTTTTATATTTATCTCTGACTCGACTAGAAGGAGGGTAATTTTTTTCGCATGTATGTATGTACACATATGTATGTATTATTATGTGTATGTCCTTTCCATTGCGACCTCATGTAGACTACACGGCTTGATCGCTTTTGAAGAGTGATTTTCGATTCGTATTTTTCCCAGAAATGTCATAGGTAATATGATGATAAACAGTCAGTTGGGGATTTCGGTTTATTAAATGAACAAAAACTTGTTATATGTAGTGTAAAAATAAAACAAACAAAACAGTGGCAGAGCCCGCAACAACAACATCTGTTGCACGAATGGGAAGGCTCGACCGGTGAAATAGCTAGCTATCAGAAGAAAGGCGTGAAGTAGAAACATTTCTGCATTTTGTCTGACTAGTGAGGTTCCGGAGGCCTAATCGTAGTCATTTTTTCCTTCCTAACCTATTCTAATAGGGAAAGGATAAGGATAATAGGGAAGGAGGAAAGGAAGGGGAATAGGATATGACTGGGGAGGGGATGGATGTCAAAAGTAAATATTCTTTTTCTGTCCATTAAACGTAGGCAACGCATCTGCAGATGCCTATGGGTGGCGGTCACTTAACATCACGTGATCCGCTTGCTCGTTTGCCACATTGTTCGATAAATTATACATGATGAAATGTATTTTAATTGTCTTCCTACAGTTTGAAAAGTTTTTAAAAATAAAAAAATGTACCGATCTTTGTGCAGCGTGAATAAGCTCTCATTTCACAACTACTATTAAACAGTTTGTAGACGGAGTTAGTAAAATCCAGGCCACATTCAAACTGGCCTTGATCTGGGCATTTGATTTTACATTTATCACAAACAATAAAGGCGACGCCTGAAACAAATATAGCATGTTTAATGATATTTTTTTAACTACTTGAGTTTCTATGCGACTTCCCGTTTCATTACTGTTGTGTTTAAGTCCTCGAATCGTAATATTAGAATCCTTACATTATTTTATTTTAAGATTTTTTCGATAAAATGTTAGAAGTTTATTTTATTTAAATTTAATAACATTATTTTAACTACTCCTACGTTGCTTAAAGCTTGTGCTTATATACCATTGGCGGATTCAGGCACAGGACTACATGTGTGGCGGTCAGGCTATTGGCACTACCTCTAGCTGATACATATTGTGTTTACTGTAATATTTTCACGCGGTAACCTTGCGGTGATTGTTAGGCAGTGTACAGAGGATGACACCGTGACGACTATGCACATACGTTATTCAATGTGTGCGTTACATTACAGTGACTTTTTTATTCATATTGCTTAATTTTTGTTGCTGTAGTTGTTTACTTAACGAATAAACTTCTTCCCTCTTTTTTCTTTCTATAATGAGATGTATTTACTCATTACCCCAGGTCTTACGAACAGAAATTTATTTATAGTTTTGAAATGTTGTTAATTATTATTTAATGGAATGCGTCAGGATCAGTCTATTTTTGTAGGAAACATCCGCAATGCCAAACAGATCTGTTGCGTTGCTGGCATTTAAGAAATGAGTACGCTAGGTCGTATTGGTTTGGAAATAACGTTGGGGACAGATCATTGCACATCGTGGTTGTGCGAGGCGAGAAATTTGACGAAAACCGCTCGGTAGTGAAATACCAACCATTACGGTGGTGTAGATGGTATGTGGGACTCTGTCGCGTTGAGCAATAACGAAACTGAGCAACATGAACTTTTACAAACAGTTCTTCGGAATGGTATATTCGGTAAAAAATTTAAAGAGACGCGACGTCTCTCCGATTAGTAAGAACTCGAACGTTAACGATTCGAATTCTTATACCCAAACCGAAAGCAACACAAAAATGTACGCGACATTACTTAGGAAGCCGAGTATGAGCTAAAACTAAGGCCGAATCATGGATAGCAATGATCTTTCAGTGTGATATTCTGCGATCACTTCTCTTCCAAGCATGACGATTATGAACTTTCTTCGAAGGATCCTTGTAGAAAGCTTACGACCAGCAGCGGGCGTCTTTTGTGTACTGATATCACCTTTTATATATAAAAACATACATATTTTACAATAAAAAGTAAAAAAATAATCTAATAAAACTCACATTTTAAAACGACAAAAATTACCATGAAAGAATTCATTGCAAATTAAACGTGAACGTCGTAGTCGTCTTATCTTGTGTTTCTTTTGTTGGATGGATTCGATTTTTCTTATCTCAATCCTGACAACTTTCCAATTAATACACAATCAGTGCTATAATTGATTTTCAGTGTCATCGCTAACCGAAATTAAATTACAATATTAGCCGTTTATATAATTTCTTAATTCTGCATCTTTCGATTTTATTCAAATCGGACGTAGCATCTACGCCATATCTCTTAATAAATAAATACAAATACAAAAATATATAATAATTTAAAAGTCTATTCAAATGGCATTAGTTTATGTCATTTAAATAGTTTCTTGCGGTCTCACAATTGTTTCTGTTAGGTTCCGTTCACACAGAACGGCACGAAGAGCATCGGACGGTGCTCTTCGTTTTACTCAGACGGGTGCGGATTATACGCTTGGAACTGATCGAAGCCTACCAACTGAAAAGCATTGGCAAGCGGACGGAGACGTTCGACCGCACGAGCGGAAGAACACGTCATCAGAGGCAGCCGATCGGTTCCTCTTATTGATTCACACTACGCACAAACTTGCATTCGAGCATTCTCAATAACAGAAGAAGTGAAATTTAAAAATGAACCTTGTTTAAATTATCCAAAACTCATAATTCCGATCAAGATCTTCTCTCTTCTCTGAGTCGGTCTGTGTGAACGGTCCCTTAAGCGTGCTGAGGCCTCGCGATAGAGGTTGCACTTAGTGCGAGGATTCCTTCTGTCTAAGCCTGTTGTATCCTTGGACAATGGTTTACAGCGCAGTACATGTTTAAGCCTATTGATTGGATTGCAATAAATTATTTTTCATTGTCATTTCTAGATTCAAGCGAAATAATAATAATAAAGAATCTTTATTGCACACTTAATTATTACCATGGCTTCTTTGGTCGACTTGTATTTAAGGAGCCAATGATTTCCCTTTCACATTTTACAAAATAGAAACAAAAAAGAAAGGATATCAAGTAGAATGAATGATTTCAACTCTTCATCCAGTATTTCACAGATTTTAAAATAACATAATGTCATCGCTTTCAGAATACTCAAGAATTTACAACTATACAAAGTAGTAAAGTCTTCTACATATGCAAATGTGTAAATGAAAGTTTGTCACGTAATTCCCATAAGAGCTGCAACACTAGGCGACTGCACATCTTAAGACTCATCTCCGAACGCCGAGGTCTTCTCGTAAAGTTTTCATGTATTATGTGCGCCTGTGAATCTACCTGTGCACCTGGCAAATGTTAAAGTTATTTTTGATGAATCAAGGCGCTCTGGTTGTAACAACTTCGAGACTCAGAGACAGTGTCTTGAATATAAAATTGGGAGGAGGCATCTTTGTTTGAGTTGATGGTTTTACAATTACTAAGATTATTGAATTATTATTAATCGATTTTGGTGCTCATTCCAGAAGTGGGTCACCTGATGTTATGTAAAAACCCTACCCATGATCCTCCACAATTATCACAATAGTTACTGATACGTTTCCAGAAGTTTTGTAGAAAAGTTGGAAGTTGATATGGATTTAAGAACGGGATAGGATGAGAATGGGAAATCAAACAAAGCAATCAGCAACAATTCTGGTCATAGTATAGTAAAAATATTTACCGAAGGCAAAATTCATTTGCTTTTGATTGATATAAACAGGATTTTTCCATCAATATAAACAGAGTTAATGAAATGGGCACGCACCAACTGGAATTTCAATTCGAGGCTCGTTGAAATTCTCAGCACGTAATCTAGCGCTATGACATTTCGGTGTAACTCTTCGAACTAAATTTGATTTATTCACGCGAGGTGTTTAAATGTCATGTGAAATAAAATAGATATGGGTTAGTTTTTCACGGAAATGTAACCCTTTCGTAGCGTAAAAAATTAAGTTGAACCATAAAAATAGCAACCATAGAAAAAAAAACTAATATCGAAAAAACAAATAACATTTGTTATAATTGACCTACCGCCTGTCCGCGCTGCTGCGAACAGGTGCTTCTCATAACGAAGGTGGAGGTGAACAGCTAGCAAGTAATGTGGTTTCTTTTCTCCTGTTCCTTACACAAAGTCTTTAAATCTTCTGATAGTTGTGAGTGTTAAAGGATATCATTGAATATTTATAAAAAATAATGCATATAAACATAATAATTGTAAATAACAATAATAGAACCGAGGTGACAAATTACATTTTATATTTCCGCATCTACTTGAATAAAAGACTGGATTACAGTTGCTTTCATATGCTCGCACATCTATATTCGTATCGATATTGAATGTTGCCTATGGCGAAGAACATCAACGCAAAAACTTTGATCAAAGAAACAAATTGTTCAACTTTGTTTCTTTGATCAAAGCTAACTATCTAACAAAAAGCCATTAAATGATGCGAATAATAAAGTTTGTTTTTACTTTCTTGTGTCCTTAAAACTATTATAATCTCGTAAGCAGTAATACGTCACCGTCAGATTGTGAACTTCGTCAATTTACAATCTCATTAGCCATATGACCTGACTGAAATTGGAAACCGAACGAATCATTGACTATGTCACGTGTAATTTTTCAACAGTCAAATTTTGAATAGATCTTTTGCTTTAGTTATTACATTAACGTTTAAGTTAGATTAGTTGAGATTTTATGCAAAATTATAGATTAGTTTAGATGTTTACGATCTGACGGTGATATACAAAAGTTTGTTTTTTTGTAACATTAATCAGTCCTTGACTTATTATTTATTATTAATTTCATTTTCAGATACTATAATCCCACGTAATTATACATTGAAATAGCAATTCTTTATGTAACGACAGAGTTGCGTGTTGTCTTAAGCATTAAAAAGTAAAAATTATTTATTAATAAGTTTTTAATATCTTTTATTAAAATATATTACCTCGATTTAAATATTGTTAGCTACGTAAATACAATAAATAAATACAATTTCGTAGAGGTTATACACATTTTTAGATTTTATAGAATCGCGAAACGTAAATACAAGTTTAAAATAAATGATTTGTTAGAGCCAGGCAGGAGGTGAAATGTCACCGCACAGGGAACGCGGCAGGAATTTAAACGAGGAATAAATTGAAATTCCTCCTGGTGCGTACTTATTCAGTAGCGGACTATAAACTGTTGGAATGCAACAGAAAAATCATTCGAAAAGAGTTATATTTTTAGGGACACCTAGCATACTT